>UELU01129014.1:0-76071 GCA_900490025.1 Megastigmus dorsalis
CCTTCCCAACCCCAATAACCTCCCCCCGAAGCCCTCCCCCCCCATCGACGAAACAAGAGGGAAAAAAAAAATTTCTTTGTGTAATTGTACTAAGCCAGCGGTTGTTCTTATTACAAAAAAAAGTAAATGGAGCAGGAGAGCGGAGTTTCGCTCGCGTGCTATTTGAGAAAAAAAAATGAAAAAAAAATGGAGGATTAAGGTATAAAGTAAAAAAAAAAAGAAGAAAATAAAACAAAACACTAGAATGGTTAGATGAAATTGTGTAAATAATATATAAAGTAAAGTGACACCGAATAAACTCGCGAGTTATTTAAAAGAAAAAAAAACGAATGTCATCGAGAATCTTACAATACTTGAGACACGAAATAATTGGCTCGTTTGAGCGTGAAAGTGCGAGAGAGAAAGAGTAAGAGCGAGAGAGAGATAAAGAGAGGATGATGCGTCTTCTGTAATAACCAGAGATCGGCACGTCTAAATATTTCGGCCAATAATTTCGTTCGATTATCGATATATATTTCACGCTTGTAAATAATAGTCATTTAAGACTAACTTAACGTCATCAGCAGACTTCACTCTATGAGTTTAACGTAAACTATTGTGACATAAGTTTGTACAAAATATTTAGATTTAGTAGATATTAAATATGCATTAAGGATAGAGACTGCTAAAACTTTAAAAAAAAAAGAAGATAAACAAACAATAAAGATTTTACCATATTTGCACAGTCATCGATTGTTTCACAAAAAAATAGAAGAAGAAGAAGAACAGATAGATTTTTAACTGTTTGCCAAATTACGAAGTAAAGTATATAATTAAATTTAGCGACTTTTCTATGATTTAGTGCACAGAGTATTTCTTAATTTACCGCATAGTGTAAAACTTAGACTGTTTGTAAATGGGATGATTTTTTATATATATAAAGTAAAGGAAAAAAAACAACGTCTGGCTTTATACCTATGTGAACGTTACCATTTTTATCGTATATCGTAACGATTCTTCTATTTTCTTCCATTAGCGTTGTTTTTATAAATTTTGTTTTTTTATTACTAACCACGAATAAAGAATACTATCGATTAACCATATAATTTTAGCCGAGTCGCGTGTACACGTTCTTGAGAAGAAAAGAAAGAACGCTTTGTTGCTCAGACGGTGGAAATAAATGATAAATGGAATTAATAGAATAATTATTATAATAACGCAACTTCGTATGTGCAAAATATTTAGACGCGTCCAGCTCTGACTCTGTAATTTGGTTTTTCCCTCCGACCGGGCGGAGAAAGAGAATATGACGAGAGAGAGAAAGAGAGAGAGAGAAAGGAAGAGAGAAAGAGAGAGATAGAGTGCGTACGTCATTCCAGTTTTCATCGCCGCGTGCGTGGTCCAGGACAAAATATAAGAAACAATAAAGAAATAAATGAAAGAAAAAGACTTTGCCTCGCTGCAGCTCGTAACTCGATTTATTAACTTATTAAGAGATCGAAGCGAGAGAAAGAGAGAAAGAGAGAGAAATAAAGAGAAATGATTTTTGGATGTGTCGCGACGTATAACGATTACGTGGGAGAGGTGACGAAAAATATTATGTGCGGCTTTCCGAAGAAAAAAATATAAAAATAATTAAGGCGTGAGCCGAAGCTCGTACGTGCATATTAGCTTCACACTGCGATATAAATTCAGCTTCGATCGAGACCGAGAGAATTGTGAGAAAACAATATACGAGAGATTTTGATGTTATTATTATTATCTTCCCCTCTATTGTACTTCTTAAGCGAACTCTGTTTTGTTTGTCCAATAAGAAAAAAATGAATTTTTATATATATTATAATAATACGAGACATACCGCTGTTACCACGTATGTTTGTATACAATGATTATTTTTATGATTGTAACAAATTTCTTCGTTAACTTCGTTTACCGTTTACTTTTATTTTTGTTTTTAGTTTTTTTTTGTTTTTTTTTTGTTAGACTCTTTTGATTTATTTGTATTTTATGGCATTGTGAACAAAAATTCATTACAAATAAAGATATTAAACTGAACGACGTGCATTTTGATTCGCTCAAACGGCGAGACTTTATAACCGGCGCGGCTGCGAAAAAAAGAGAGACGATTCACGAAGAAACGACAGATGAGAACTCCAAGTTCTCCAAAACTCAAATTTATTATGATTATTATATAACACAAGCTTCGGCGATCGCACACGAGAATTTTGCTGCATAAAAAAAAAACAAGGGATATTCGGAAAGAGCGCGTGTCTCCTTTGATTTACAATAATAAGCAAATGCGTTTTACTCTTCCTCCGTATGTGATTCCGTTTGTAAAACTAAGGTTTTAACTCCTGTTTGTTCACTCGAGATATAAGTGTAAAAACAAAAGATATGAGAAACTCTGTCATTCGTTCCCGAGATCCACTGGCGATCCTGGGATTACATAGGTTTTTAAAGAATAAAAAAACGAAGGAAGTATAATTTTCTTCCGATTTATTATCATATATACATACATATATATAAACGGTACGAGTGCGTTTTTAGAATTTGATTTTCCTTATCTTATCGACTACCACGAAGGAATAAAGAAATTAAAAAAACACACACACAAGATCAGAGGGAAAAAACCGTAAACTTAAATAAAAGAGAATTTAGGCTTCGCATCGCACGGATGCTAAATAAGTGAATTTGTAAAAGTAAAAAATTGCTTTTCCGATGCTCACGTGGAATTTAAACACGCGCCGCTCATTCTGCATTTATAAATAATATTGAGAAAAAAGAGAGAAAGAGAAAGAGAGAGATAACTTTTCGTATATATAAATGCAGCTGCTTTCATCCAGGAAAATCAATTTCCTACTTAAAATCCGTGAAAACGAAATGAGAGACGTATAATTATTATAAATATACAATGATAAAAGAAGCACAGGCTTGAGAGTCGATAATGGAAAAAACCTGCGATTCGATGACGAGAAAAGACTTTTGGCCTTTCGACACATACACAACACACAGAGATAATTCGTTTGTCTTCTTTATATTAAAAAAAAAAAGAGAATAGATGCCAAGTAGCTTAATGCGAGCAAATTTTGTAGTTTCCTTTTATTCGCGTGTGTTTAAAGAAAAAAAATGAGATTTAAACAAAAAAAAAATAACTACGAAGAAAACAACAAAACCGAATCGAGTTTTTGAAAGGCTTGCACAGCATTCCGCAGAGAGAAAGAGAAAGAAAACGAGAGAGAACAAGTGAGCAAGAGAGAGAGAAAGAGAGAGACAGAGAGACAGAAAGAAAGAAAGAAAGAAAGAAAAAGTAATTTGTATATTTTGTGCCACTCGTTGCCTGTGCCTTTAAGATGGACAAAAGCCGCAAACCATTCGATTACGATTGTTCTTTTTCTAATTTTTATTCTTTCTATTCTTCTTGGTTTGTTTGTTTTTTTATTAGAGAGAGACAAGATTTAAGAAAAAAAAAAGAGACGAGAATCTTATAAGTGTGTAAGCTATATTTTATTTAAGTCGGAGTGTGGGCTATTACTCTCCAAACTTCCTCCTATTACCCCCCCCCCCCCCCCCCCCCCCCCTCACCCACCCCCTCTTCACCCTTATTTCCTTATACCCTTTAATGAAAAATATTTTACGATCTGTCGTTCAACGCTGCCAAGAACATAGTGGACTGAAAGAGAGAAATAAAAAGAAAAATTAAATCGAGATAGAGAAAGAGGGCGAAATAAAGGAGTCGAAGTAGACGAAAGTTTAAAGGATTAAAAAAAGTAGGTACGCGCGAGGATTGTATTGAATTAGAAATTAAAAGACTTTGAGAGAAAGAGAGAGAGAGAGCGAGAGAGCGATAGAGCGAGAGAGCGAGAGAGAGAGAGAGCGAATGAGTATGAAAAACAAAAAAAAAAAACAGAAAAAATAAAATAAAAGAAAGTGAAACGGTAGCGCTATTACAAAAGGTCACCAGCTAGTCTCGCCTGTAACTTACCCGGTCACACAATGCATACAACAAAATAATATTTAATATTATTAATTTAATTAATATTATACTGTACTATTACGAGATACATTAAAAAAAAAGATGGAAAAAAAATTCAAATGAATTTTAGTCAACGGCTCGATTTATTTATCAAACACCTCTGGATTAAAAAGTTATTATTATTATTCCCGAGCTCTGAAGTTGCGGGGGAGAGCAAGAGAAAGAGAGGAAGAGAGAGAGAGAGGGAGAGGAAAGGCAATTTGCGATACTACTTCAGCTTTGGAAGCCTCGCAAGCTCGGCTTTACGCGATTTCGTCGTGTAAGGAAGTTCTTTGTCGCAGGAAATGTAGTGTGTGTATACGTAAAATTTGATCTTGTTTTCTATTTCGTTTTTTTTTTTTTATTTCGTGCCGAGTTTATGCATATTTCACATACGAGCAGCATAAGGTCAATGAGTTTATTTGTTTTATTTTACTCGTTACATATACGTTTACTTCGTTTTAATTTAATTTTAAGACAACTTTTGTTATTGAACGCAGATATTTTATCGCGCTCACATTTTTCTTGATATAAAGTTTATGTATAACATTATTGTTTGCGTGTTACATTTTGTAGTTGGAAATTAAAATCCTAATTTCTGAACAATTTATCCTTATTCTTTGTCATTTGCGTAAACGTGTATAAGTCGGAAAGATTCCTACCTTACCAGCTTCGATAATTTACTCGAATGTCTGACAGTAAAAATAAGTTTTTGAAAAAGACGTGGAAAGCTTGCAATCATTCTTGATATTCCTTTTTCCAAGGCTCCATCAGTACTTTCAATGCGAATATCTTGAAATATTTCGTATGGAAAATGTGGATAGAATTTTACGAAAATGATTTTTACAGAGAATTATTTTCAAAATAATACATATTTATATCGCATACGGATTATTCTAACTTTCATGCACCTGTTGTTTTAAATGCTTCTTTTTCATTACACCTGCTATCACGCAATCATGTTTATTATTTTTTACTTCATTCTTTAATTATTCAGTATGTCATATGACAAGTTTACCCAAAAGTAAGTATTACGAAGTTACATTGTTTTGGATCGTACGCATTCAATTAAGATTCGTACAAGAATACATTCCTAATGTAAGTGTTAAGAGTTAGTATTGCGGACAGTTGCAACCAATTAAGGAATTTTTAAATTGTGTAAGATATTAACGATACCATTTCATCAAGTTTTCTTATCATAATAGCTGAGGAGAGAGCATTCTGAAAGAAATTTTGCAATTTAAACATTACAATTTAAAAAATGTGATAGTGCCACACAAACGAAGTAAATTTCTAAATCATACTATATATATAGTACTCAATTTATAAATCAGCAACTTTAACATTTATTTTTTCTTTATTCTACTTCCCTTTATAAATACTTCTTCATTTTCTATTGGTCCAGTTTCATTTATTATTAATCAAGACACGTCAGTCCAAGTTTAGTAAAATAAAGAATCATCGTAATTATAATAAATCATAATATTATGAACAGCAGTTGATTAGATGCTCCTGCATACTTGAAGAAACATACAACCATCAGCAATAAATACATCAGTTGAATTTATTTTATTTATTGAAGAGTTATCGAATTAAATTGAACGGCTATTGTACGTAATAAAAATAACGATTTACTTAATTCTAAATCTTAAAAAATTTGGTACAGCAGAACCTTGGATATGCAATAAAATGCCATTTAGGCATAGTTGCCAATTGGCATATGAAAAAATCAAAATCAAAACTTTATTACATTATGATAACAGTAATGCTATGAATTATATTTATTAAATTAAATTATATCGGAAAAAAGTTGTGAAATTCATGATTCTTGTATGATACACTTAAATTATTTTAAAAGGAACAAAGTATTTTAATCCTTAAATTAGGACCCTTGTATTTGTATCTGTATAATAGTTCCTGAAAATAATTATTGTAATGGATAATCAAATAATTAAGTAATAGAATATTATTAATTAATGTAAACATTTTTTACTCTTAACATATGCAATTGCCTAAATAGCGCACTGTCTTGAACTACTGAACCTACATTCTTTTTCTACTTGTTTCAGTAGAAACAGCCGAAACACAAGCTTTAGCGTGATAAAACCAATCATCGTTTACATAAAAATGAATGTTCAACTATTAAGAACCAACAGCGTACGACGGTTCTTCCCCAGTCCCTCGACAACCACTAACATTTTAATGGAACGAAACATCATTGCATATCGAAAAATGAGCCTCAAGCCATCTCACGATATAAGCATATATTTAATTCAAGCTCAACGATCCGCTTCATATTAGCACCGCGAAACCAGCCCCTACACGATATCCAACACGTCAACACATGTAATCGCACATCGGCATAGGCGCGCGCCGGCAAAAGCTTCCACGGCGGAACGAAATGTCCATCTCGCCGCTGGCGCGCGCCGTCGGTCCCACGCGTCCCACGCTACCTATATATATGCGCGACGAGCGAGGCGCGCTCGCGAGCCGGTG
Source organism: Megastigmus dorsalis (assembly GCA_900490025.1). Classification (NCBI taxonomy): domain Eukaryota; kingdom Metazoa; phylum Arthropoda; class Insecta; order Hymenoptera; family Megastigmidae; genus Megastigmus; species Megastigmus dorsalis. The sequence goes on from UELU01129014.1 coordinate 6,488, forward strand.
CCATTTATCGATTGTAGAGCGCGCGCTCGACGCTCGACGGTGCCATATTTGCCAACTACGCACATGTGCACCGCGGACTGTGTGTCGTTTCCTCCTGCCTCTGTGCGCGCGTGTGTGTGTAGGTATATTAGTGTTGTTGTACTCGCTTCTTCCCCTTTTTTCCCCTGTTCGCTGCCCGTTGTTTTCTATATATCCCTCGAAAAAAGCGGCTCGCGCACCAGTTGGCTACCAGCGAGCGACACTCGATGACTCTGACCACCATTTGGCCATTTTGAGCCATTAGCGCAGTTGTGCAACGGACATCAGCTGTGTGTTTGCGGGTGACGGAAGACGTATCGCAATCGGGACTTTGGGCTTGGACTGAATAGCGTAAGTGCAGACAGTTTGGTTTTCGTTATCGTTCCCGCGATGCGATGAGTTTTGGACACGTGTTGGCCCCTATAAGTAAATAATGGCTTTCGCGCTTTATTTATTTACAGAATAAAAATTCTAGGTATCCTGTACGTGGATTGAAATTCTCTGCGATAAGATGCCTATAAACGTTTTACACTCTCAGGTGATCTTTGTCTTTAGTCAAATAGTTCAGGACTAGGATTGTTTGACCCGATGCTTATTCGGTAAATGTTTTGATCGCGAGTTCAAATATGTCTAATTCTACCAACCTATAATTTTATTTCAGAATTTAAAGACGTTATTTGAAATAAAAATTATCGTTAAATTTAATCATCTCCTGTTCAATTTATTGAATATCTTATCGAGGTTTTGAAAATAGATTTACCTCTTAAAACTGTTGTAATATTATATAAAGATTGGATATATATAGGTAAACATTTAGGCGAAATAGGTGTTTTGTTTTTCAGGCAAACGCCAATGTTCTCGATTACTACCTATATCACTGATAAAAAATTAACAGCATAAAAATTTAATTATTACACTGATATCAATCCGATAGATTTGATTGCACACTGCCACGGATGTAATTATAAATTTGTTCCAACTACCTGAAATTCAATTTTCTCTTGATAATAGTTGGTTATAATTGAGTACTTACATCCAGTAACTTTAACCTTTTTTTTATCTATTATTATTTAATCGAAATTAAGATCACATTTTTCCGAAATATTAAAATTATAAATTATTTAAAAAAAAGTACATTAAACACAAATATATTCCAAAAAGCAATGTAACTATTCTTATACACTTGGTAATTAAAAAAAAGTATTTATTTATTTATTTATGAAGACAAATGTGATAAAATATTCCCCAGTGGAAATGAAAAGTATGCCCAAATTTACCAAGTGGTACCAAGGTGTGTCACAGTGTAACCAAGTACCTCAAATACGAACTTTTGGTACACAACAACACCAATCTTGATTTTGATCAATTACGGCGGTGTATATTGGTCAGAGTGCACGCTTGTTTAAAAAAAGGATAGTGGAACATTCAAACTGTGTCAAAAAATCAGTTGAACCGAACACTCATTTGCCTTTGATAAAGTAATGATTCTGGATAGAGAAAGGAATGGGTTCAAACGTGAGTTTTAAGAAATGTTACATATTTACACACATAAATCTAATATTAACCGAAAAACAGACATACAGTTCTTAAAACAGGCATATAGAGTAATTATATAGACAATATCAGTACAGAAAGTTAATATAGCATAGTCAGTTTGCTTTGGCCTTTTGTAATTACATATATATATGTCTTCTATCATAATTCTTATTGTTATTGTTGTATTGGTTTGATTCAAATTTTCATAACGTTTGGATTCAGTTTTAGCTCAATCTCACTTTGACTTACATCTCTTTCTGAGATACATTATTTAAATTTCAGTGGATGTGACTTTTCCAAAAGATCTTTTTATGGTGAATAAATTTTAAATTAAAACTGTATAGTAATGCTCGTCCTTCGTTTTATTAATATTATGTTTTATATAAAGTTTATAGGTTGGGACAGTTCATAGTTTTACTAAACAGATTTTTAAACATGCGCTTGTTTTTATAAGAATATTGTTGTGAATTCTTCTTTATAAATGAAAATTCGATGTGATAATTATTACTTTGTAAATATGTATATAATTACTTGTCTAGCCCTGAAGATGATCATACACAAAAGGGTCGAATCGTTGGCAAAAATTTAAATAAATTGGCTCGTTAAAATCAAGATTGGTGTTCTTGTTGTACTTAGTAGTCTTAATTGTCTATAATAATAAAATTAACCTTGTCAAATATACAATACAAATTCAATTACAAAATACCTACCCTCTACTTAAGATGGAGTGCATTTTCTCTTTTTGGGGATTTAACTATCACTCTGCCAATTTTGAGAGTATGTGAAGTAGGAGGATTTTATTATTTCTTACTATTCTTTTTTCATGCATAAGTTTAAATATAAAATGTATATCTCCTCCTGTTATAAGACTGCAGCATGCTTACATACTAAACCAATGATCTGCTTTCCCAGTTATAAAATTGGCACTTTCGCAAACTATTTTCAGTACAGTTTTCACTCTCTTTGACACATACCTATTTTACTAAAAAATATGCAATTATTATGCTCTTGAAATTAAATATTATAAACAAAAGAAAATGTATTATAATTCGTTTTCACGTTGAAAACGTAATATTTACGTTTTATGAAAATAATTTAATTTAATTCTTTTTTGTTGCAAATCCAGTTATAAAGACGCATAGAAAGAACAATACAAGAAATTAGTGGATCTGACGATACAGAGATGAATGACGTGATGCTAACTGATGCAATACCCGTAAAAATAGAAGAGGAGGATTCTACCGAAGATCCTGAAGTAAGTGAATATAAATTTTATGTAAACTTAACTGTGATATTCTAACATGCATATACATTATATGATAATATTATGATGGATGTGATAATATGGTTGTAGATCTTATAAATAGAAAGCTTTGGTTGCTATAGTAATTTAATTTAAAGTTAACCAATGAATCTAATATGATAAATAACCAAATGAATCATTTATATTTAGTAATTATATAAAAGTTTTATTAAAAATAATTATTGTAGACGTCTGCAGAACTTCATAATCTTTTCTAAGTGGCTTGTTTATTTGAAATTTGAGTATATACAAAACTATGAAAGGACACTGTACTTTTATCTGATTTTACGAGAAACCCATCAGATTTAACATATACAGCTCTAGTAATTTCTAAGAAATCGTATTCTTTTCAAATGTATGAATTTTATTTATGTACGACTAGACACGGTCTGTTATCGAATGCCGAAAGGACACAGAGGATCTTAAGCTCGCGACTGTTGTCTCATAAAAGGAAAAGGTTATGAATGTGGAAACTATTTATGCTCGTTCGATTGAAATATTTAAAAAAAAGTTCACGGTTATACATGTTAGTATAATATAAAATTGCCGATATTTTCGTAAAGAACCCGTCTATACTTATCAATTTAGTAGGATCATACGATTCGCGTAATCTTTTAAAAGGTGTTTATTAACGAACCAACTTATCATGCATAACTCCAAAAATTACACCTTACAAAAATGCTTAACTCTTGGAACACTTTTCTTCATGGGCACAGATCGTTTCGTCAAACAAGGGCGGCCCCAAACTAATACACAATGGCTTCATGTACACACTGCACAAGAAGCAGCCCAACACGATCCGTTGGCGATGCGTGCTGCGCACTTACCAGTGCCGCGGCAGCCTCATCACCAATCTCGAGTGCAAAGTGCCGTTCGTGCGAATGTGCCACAGTCATGTGGCTGATTATGCGGCTGCGGAAGTCGCCAGGCAGCGCTACAAAGCCGTTGGCGAGCCCGTCTCCCAGTTCTTCAATTCAGGTTTGTACTTAGCACCACCGGATCTTCCATTATCTGCATACGGACGATTCTGCGATCGTCTTTTTTTGTTTTCGAGATGCTGGAACGATGATGATTTTCCGATAAGGATCGTTGAGTCGTTGACGATCAGAGATACGAGGTGCTTGCAGAGAATGCATATATATCGCACTTAAATATAAATATAGTTAAAATTATAGATTTTAGTTTCGGTATTTACATGAAACTCATCTATCGAGTCGTAATATTATAGTCATACCTGGCTTCAGTACCATTTAAATTTCGTATTATAATCAACTGAATAGCGTGAGATATGAAATAATTGACCTCTTCTTTTTCTTTAGTGCATAGTAACGATATTCTTAAATATCAAACTTAAATATCAAACTAATGGCTTCGAGAAAAAGGGTACCTTTGCAACCTCCAATCCTTTTTTAGAGTTTATCGATCTATATACTGAAGCACACTTTTATATGTGTCATAATTATTAAAATTCACGAAATTGTATTTGAAGCGAATATACAATGACTTTAAACGTAAATGCCAGCAATAAATGCATTCTTCTCTTAATATAGAGACCCAGGGCGAGACCAACGATTATAATGAAAAACTGTTAAAAACGGCTAACTGAATAACTAGTCCAGTGTATTATGTAGTTGTTGAGTCAATAAATCAATCAGTCAAACTGATATAGCGTTATTACAAGTTAACGAAACTGCGAAAAAGTTTGAATGAGCTCATATTCACCAACGATTTACACAACTAGACCTAAACATGCAACTCTTTCTTAACAGATTCGTATTACTATTGGTAATTCGAATGTGTTATACTAAAAGTATTTCGACAGAAATGTTGATATAACTGAAACTGAATAACATTTACTCAATATTTTTAGTAGGATCATAACTGCTCCAGCTTATTATTTTATTATAATTTTTGTGGTGTAAATATAATTTTATAATAATAAACTATAACTTTTCAGATGGTACCTTGAATATTCCAACTTCGAATAAGGGTCATTCTGCTGCTGTCCAATCATCTCCGCCGAACATTGCGGATTCTTTACAGGGTAAGTTTTCAACTGTAATAAAACTAATTATATATCTGATCGGAATTAGTCATCGATACTAGTTGATTAAACTAGTTGTAAAAAATACACTAAAGTAAAATGAAGTCTTTTATGTATTTGTATATATTTTAAATAATTCCTTTTCTATAAATTACAATCTATAAAAATGTGAGTATATTTGTGTAAATAATTAATTTATGTAAACGTTTGAATTAATTAATAATTAAGTAGTTATATAAATAATAAATTATCCTTAAATATATATAATATATTGTGATAATCATAACATTTTTAATTTTTCCAGTATTTATACTCTTTAAAACATTTTTTATTATTAAAATAGTTGTTTGTCTCTATCCTGAAATAAAAATAGTTTAATATTAATCGATAACTTACTAGGCTTAAATAAACTGCACTCAAGAATATACGCAGCAATAGGTAATTAAGACAATAATTAATTATTCCAAAATAATATTTGTTATTCTTTGTACTTATAAGTGTATAAAATAAAAATATTAATCTTAAAATATTAGAGAGTAAATCAGACACTTAGTATTCATTATAGCTTTATAATAATGCAATGAATTATGTATCGCGATATTAAGTAGTGAGGATTGATTGTAAAAAATGTTTAACAATTATATAATAAGGGTTCGAAGTCCAGAGATGTAATGATACAATAACTTTATCATATTTTCACAATTTTGAAAATTCATCTGCGTTACACTTTAACCCAAAGTTTCCACCAATCCATTATATCACATATAATACAAACGAAATTCGCCAAAACAAATCAAACAGAATATTTATAACTATATATGCGTATATCATATATGTCTGCCAAAAAGCACCACCAAACTCGCGCAGCACACGCCAAATATATCCGATATTCTCACGAGTCCCGTCAATATATTCGGCACACTTTGTCACGTACATCTCGTCTCTGCAGCCAATATATAAGTACGCACAACCACAAGCCAATTAAGCTGCCAAGAACAACGAAAAATAAAAAACAGCAAAGAACGAATGTATACAGAAATCCAGCCGCATCGGCACATGCAGAACCACCCTCCAACGGACAAGAAAAAAAAAAAAAAGATCGTGCTGTATCTCGATCTGAAATCGGAAGCTCGGCTGCATGGAACCGATCTCCCGCGCTCTCTACAACAATGACCCGCAAACGGCATGGGCTCCTCTCTCTCCCTCTCTCTCTCTCGACATAGTAGTCGTCGTCCGGCGCGTGCGCCGCCATCTGCCCCGAGATATATCCCGAAGAGGCGGTTATACATATACTCGAGTGTGAGAGAGAGAGAGAGAGAGCTGCTAAACCGGACGATCGATGACAATTCGGATTGCTTTATATACACTGGAGGGACAGGGCTGCGCGCGTTCTATGTGCTCGGCTCGGTTAGTACGTCGATCGAGCGACTATACTATCCACGGCCCGTAAAGCTTACACACACACGCACGGACACGTACATTATACTCTCTCTCTCTCTCTCTCTCTCTCTCTCTCTTTTCTTTCTTCGAGAGTGGGTTTATGTAGGAGATACGTGTGTGCAGACAGGCGAGAGAAAAGCTCCGAGGAGGGATGCTGCCGCTGCTGCTACTGCTACTGCTGCTATATATTATATATGGACGCGAATCAAAGTGAGGAGGGCCGGTGGCTTTTTCTTCCTCCTCTCTCATCCCCTTTTTCTGTTTTTATAAGGTTTCTCGATTGATTAAGTCGGACCCCCCCGAGACAATATTGGATTTTAGTTTGACGATATAATTATTGCGACTTGCGCCCGAGGGCTTGTCTTATTTTATACTTATAATACATATATCGACTCTATCGGGCGTTGAGCAGAAAATATGTAATACTCAGCTGATTAAAGCTCTGAAATATAAATTATGGGGTTAGGGCAGGTCTATGTACTCTTTTCGATATCTTTAGTACGGCGGGGATCGACGAGTTTAAGACTGCATCGTTTAACAGCAGATTTTCGTGAGAACTCGAGAATCGTATAATTGTCTCATAATGTTGTATATTTGCCGATCGCTAAATATTTTTCACGCTTTGCCGGTTCGTGAATAGATATATGCTTTTACTCTGCGAAACTAGTTTTGATGTTCGGATCGACAAGTTTCAATTATGCACGCGGCATTCTCAACTACTATCATCATCATCATCATCATCATCATCATCATCATCATCATCAAAGCGTCAGATGTTATGTGGTTGCCGTACGTATGCAATAAACGTCACATTTAGCATGATATACGGTTGCGATAAACAGTTTGATCTTGTTTTTGAAGCGGCTAAACACAATTAAGTACCTCTGAAATGTAGAAAAATATGAGCAAATAGGTATAATACAATTTTGACATTGACATAAATATATCTACAACAGAGAAAGTTTTACCGGAAACGAATGTCAAATATAAAAACTATCTTTGAAGATAGAAAAATAAGCGTATAGAAGATTATAGCGCAATGTACAGTGTCAGAAACGGAAACGCTTCCTGAACCCTGATAAACTACCTTCTCACGTTAGTGCTTGAGTCAGGTTCATTAGAGATATTATATTAAGCGAATCCATACGTACATTTGCAGTGTAAATTAATAATTACAGAAAAATTTGAATACAATCGGTAACAATTAATTATCACACAATTTGCAATGACAAACCAAACATAAAACATCCCAGCCTAAAAAAGAAAACAATCCTCCGCAATTGCTCGAACCCATTCCCAGCTCATGAGAAAGGAACACACCTCCAGATCCACGAATGTAACAAACAATCCAAAATTTCTCTTTTGTCAAAAAAAAAAAAGTAAGAAAAAAAAAAGTAAGAAAAAAGAAATAATGTTCACTAGTGAATAACAATTTCGTGCGTGCGTGTAACATGCGACCTATACAAGTCAGCGGTGCGGGAACGTAAAGCCAACAAAGGAGGGAGGGCGAGGTATATAAAAGCATTTTCATAATGGAGCCGGCCAGAAAGCACGAGCGCGAGAGTTGGGCGCAGGACACACGAGATATATAATGGGGCGCAAAATATGCGAGAGAGTGGCACGACGAGAAGCGAGGGATAGAGCATACTTGTGAAATTGTGAAAGAATAGGAGCGAATAACGGAGAGGAGCTGTGCTGCTGTTGCTCTCGTGTTATATGTATATCGTGTGGCGACTGCGACGCAACACTCGACCACCTCCCCGTAAGGGTAAACCATATATATATATGGATGTGTAGCCTGAGGATATGGGATTGTATGTATAAAAGCGGGTGAGCGAAAAGTAAGAGTTCGAGTGGCGGATGGCAACGTATAACAACGAATTTGGATAAGTGAGTGCCTAGAAGCGAGTGAACGCTTTTTTGTTGCACCGAATCGTCGCCAAAAAATTGTGTAAATTATGCAATTGAAATGTAACACTATTAGAGGAACAAAAATGGAAAAAAATATTTGGACCCTTTTCAATTTATAGGTTTCAATGAATTTATTAAAATGAGTAAACAATAAAAAAAGGGCAATTTTTATTTGATTTATTTATTTACCATCAAAATTTGATTGTTATGCACTTGTGCTATATAGGTAAAAATAGGTATGTCGGTGTACAATAATATTAGTTTACTATATAAACAAAAAAGAATTTTCCATTCAAAAAGAATATATCATCTTTTGGCTGATGTTTATTCGCGGAAAATGAATTTTTGTAGCACTCGTACAAAAATAACATGGTAACGCAATATCATTTTACGAAATACATGTATGCGCTATAAACTATTTTTCTCTCGTTTCTCCAACAGAAAAAAAAAGTATACATAACATGAAAATAGAATTACGATCAAACCATAAGTGTATATCTATTATCGGTGATATATTATCGCTTATATTACTATAGTACAATAGCGTACATAGTAGCTTTTTAGTGCAAAATAAAATATAATGGATCAACTTTTGAAATAAATTTGAATTAATTTTTCTTAAATAATTAGAATGATTATTTATAGAAATTTATCCAATCAGGTATTTTCGATAATTTAATTTGTATGAATACTTGGTGAAATATAAATTGTCAGTGTTTTTAAATTGTGTTAAATTGGGTCGGACTGTACCAAAAATTGAACAACATTTATTTACTGGAACGTGGTGCCTAATTTAAAGCTAATTTTCGAATTAAAACATAACTGTTGTAAGATATATGAAACCAGTGTTGACAGTCTAACTAAAAAATACCCACTTATGCATTTGTAAAGTTAGACAAATTAAGGCAAGAATGTGTATTACGACGTGAATCTTAATTTTAGTCTTCATTTGTATATACTTACTTCCGCTTTTGGAAGACCTAAGCGTAAATATGCTCTCATTCACACTTTCTTTTTTATAATGTATAATACATGCATATATGCCGATTCCTTATTCTGATTGAAGCTTCCCTTTGTGAACCAATGTTAATATCGAGTAAAACTTCCGAGATACTCACTCAATTTTTATTCGTAATGTACGACAATGTTGCGTTATGCACACCTTGGCAAATATCAAATTTCTAATCTTACCTATTCCGCAGCGATTGTGGTCTGATGTGGGTGTGCACTCGTTATCCATGTATTCTGTCACTGGCTCACTTTGCATCTGTAAAATATCTATATATTTATAACGTATTATGCGGACCTACTTGCAGGTTGCGAAACGTGTACCTATATCATCACGTAAAATACTGCAGCTACGCAATGTATTTGTTTACATCCTATTTGAAGTCGCATAATATCAATCTAAACACGGAAAAGAGGATAAGAAAAAAATCGTAATACAATTACAAGTCGATCTAAACAGTCTGCGTTCAAGAGTGAACGATCGTATTCAATCGGCATAATACTCTCATGGATCCAGCCAACGATCATCGCACAAAGAAGTCGCACGTACAGTCATCCCGGAATTTACAAAAGCTTGGCCATGCGAAAACGCGAGGCAGCTCTCGAATATTATCCCCCGGAGCTGCAGATTCAGCGATCCGCTTCCACTCCAACTAGATCGAGACAGAGAGAGTGAGAGAGAGAGAGAGCTGCCTCGCGTTGCCGAGCGCCGTAATACACATCCATATCGCTCGATTGTGCACGTACATCGGTGCGGCGACGTCGACGATAGCTTCTGCAGCACGCCATATATATACACACATGTGCCGAGCGCTACCTCTATATATATGTATATATATATATATATATAATACACACGCGCAACGCGGCGAAGAGACGATACGACGACGACGACCGGCTGCCACCGTTGTTTGGCGCGCACATGCGCTCTCGATGCTCGGAAGGCGCGCGCGAGCTCCGGCGGCCCGCAGCTATAGACTATATAGAGTGAGAAAGAAGGAGAGAGAGAGAGAGAGAGCGCGCGCGCGAACTCGGCTGCTGCTGCTCGGCTGCTGCTGCTGCTGCTGCTGCTGCTGCTCGGCCTGGCCGTGCTGCTCGAGCTCAGCCGCCACCGATTTCGATTTTAGTCGTAGCCGGGTTCGGCTTGGGGGAAGAAATCGTGTGTTCCTCCGCGCGCGCCGCTGCCACTGCCGCCGCCGCCGCACATCCATACGCCTCAGCCTATCGTCTTTGTATTATACATATATATATGTACGCGCATATATATATGTAGTGTAGAAGAGGCAGCGTGCGAGGTAATATAACCGCGCAGTGGCGCGCCCCTCTGACTTGTCCATCGTATAGCCGCGAATCGCGATTGTCGTTACAATAGTTACACCTATATAGATAAGTTAGTGCAGCCGATTTTTTTAGTTTTCGATCGCGTTCTGCCTGTTCGGATTTGGTTTGGATGACGGTTAATACAAGTTGAGCGAGCAGACGAGTGTGGGAGAGGCGATCATTATACACACCGATATACAAAGTAAATATCGTGTTCAGCGGTGCCTGAATCTATATAGCTCTGATTCATTCATTCTCATCCGATGTATAGATATATGTATGTATGTATAGCCGAGCGGTTGAAAGAGAGTGCGGGACAGAGAGAGACCGAGAGAGAAAGAAGAGTTTTGCTTTTGTTCGACCATGTAGCTCTTATACTGGCGCAAAAAACATGTGTGCGGAGATCGGCTAAGTTTGGGTGTATATATGGGCCGGACCGGTTGTCTGTATTGCAGTTGCCGGTCCTTCTTCCTTCTCTCTCTCTCTCTTTGCTTTTCTATGCCTCTCTCCTCAACTATCTCTCTTTTGTGGTGTATATAAATCTGGAGGGACGGATATAGCACCGTCGGGCGAGAGAGCGCGCGTCGCGAGGACCGCGCAAGAGCTGAGGAGCACGATAGAGAGAGCGAGAGAAAGAGAGAGAGAGAGAAAGAAGGAACACCTGGTGGAAAATCGATCGCACCCTCGAACGCTACGGCTGCTGCTGCTGCTGCTGCTGCTCGGCTCTGCTCTTGCCTCTCTGCGGCGCGGCAACGGTTCTCGATTTCCCGAACCAAGCCGGGAGCAATACTTATACGATGCGTGAGCGTGTGTAATGTGCATCATACGGCACACGCATATATACAGGCTATATAGGAGTGCGCGCCGCGACGGTTCGCGACGACGCAACGAGTGCGAAAGAGAGAAAGAGACAGAGTAGAGGGGAGCGAGAGAGACAGACGACTCTCTCGGAGAGCACAGCCTCATGTGTGTGTCTCGAGATCGGTCGATACACACGCTCTGGAGAGAAGGAGAGACTCAGAGACGGAGAGTCTGTGTGTGCGTGAGTGTCGCGTATATACATGTGTGCACACGCGACGGATAATACTGACGCAAAATTTTAGTCGTCGCGCGCTCCGTCGAGTCCCAGCCTAAGACTCTCTCGGGCTGCTGTCTTTTTACTTATTTTTTTATTGCTCTCTCTCTCTCTCTCACTCTTCCTTGATGTAATAATTCACGCGTGCGCGCGGGATCGAGAGAACTGCAGAAATATATAAATAAAGATAGTGTTAGCCACGAGCTATATACGCGGTTTATCATATACGTTATCCTACTAGTACATACGTTTTTCCGAGCATCACAGCGGATCGTTAAAAACGCGAATCTCGTAAAGGCTGCTGCTCATCGCGTTGTCGCGACAGCTCAATGGGGAACGAGAGGAGGCGAGAAGTCGAATATGTTTCAGTGCAGCTCGCATTGTAAATATTTTTGGTGAGTGCGCAACGGCGCCACGAGGTATAGGGGCGAGAGAGAGAGAGAGAGAGAGAGAGAAAAGAAGAGAGTGCGGCGGAGTTTGGAGTGTCATCTGTCTTTCTCCCGCGCCCCGCCGCCGCTGACGGCCGACGTCGTCGTGTGCCGGCTAAACAGAGCGCGTGTGTATATACCTCGCATTTATGCACGTATATTCATCGATGTTCACGAACGTGTGTGTTATATATATGTGGCGATAATGTGGAAAAGTGGGGTGCGACAGAGCGAGACGAGGGATAAAAATGAAGGCGTGTGTGTGTATCGCGAGCCTGTAGTGTAAAGCGATGCCTCGATGCCTGTATAGTGTATACCGTCGTGTGTTTGTGCGCGCGCGCGTGTTTTGCCGATAACGATTATTCGACGGACTCGGCCGCTGTGTCTCTCTCGCACTTGTGGTGTCCCGAGCTATATATGCGATATATCCGTCTCGCGAGTGAGTAAGAGAGAGAGAGAGAGAGAGAGAGAGCAGCGGCGCAAACGCACTCTTTTCTCTCTGGTTTTTTTTCTTTTTCGCTTCTTTGAGGCCCCATGAGCAGCACGAAATATAAATATAATATGTGGTGGCCGCTGGGATGAGTGAGAGAGAGAGAGAGGAAGTGTGCGTGTAACGATCCGAGCGCGTTGCGCATTAGTGGGGGTTTGCTCCGAATTTTGCAGTTTTGAAAGTGATTATCCTTGTTTGGTGACGAAGTACGAATGTAATTGATCGTCCCGTATATATGTTTTCGAATGTGGAATTTGAAGAATAAGTTTTTTGACGAGGTTTTTGGCAAAGAGAAATATAATCTCGCTCGAAAGGACGTATGCGTATAAACTGATTAATTGTTTTGTCGATAAGAAATAATATAAATAAACTAAATTTTTGTACTTTGAGTGCGTGTACCCGTACTATCATTAGTTTTTAATCGTGTACGCACGAAAAATTTGTTATTGCATACGACCTTTCGCATGGAATTTATCCTTTTTATTCGGCTATGATTCGAGTTTATTTTCGTCGTCTGTTTGTTTATTTTTCTATATGGGGATTCACACGCATGACTGGAACGTTATTTATATTTTTTTAGCGCAAATGTGGTTTGTGAAATAGAAATTCACGATATTGCGCAAATTGACATCGCGCCACGAAAGAAACATTGCCATATGTATGTTTTATCGGCATATTTTTGCACGGACGCGACGCGAGTGTGAAACAGACCTTTTATTTGAGGTTATTTTTGGGTATCGGCTTACAAGTACATTTCAGTGGTTCAGACGCGCAGACATCGCGAGCCTTGTGTTTTTGCATCATTAATTTTATTTTTCAGGAATCTCTTTCTCTCTCTCTCTCTCTCTTTCTCTCCTGTATGCGACCGTTGATAACTCGCTCGGCTATATGCTGTATTGTTCCAATTTAGCAAGACAAAATTTTAATACACAATTTTAGAAGCTTGTATTTTTGGAAATGCGAAGACCAAAGTTTTGGCAAATCGATGCTCTTCAGTCTTCATATCACTGAAGAAAAAGATTATTTAAATTCAGTTTTTATAAAAGTATCGCTCAACAATTGTGTTACAAGAACATAATTGTATAGGTTAATGAATTCTTTTTATTTCTTTGCATGTAGTTATTTTTACAACATTGTATTATGCAGACCATTGTTCGAAATTCTGTTTCTATTTGATTATTATACAATTTGTTTTAAAATTAATATTGCTATTGCAAAGGTTATGGTTACTTGAATATTATCTCGGAACAACGAATGCTTTGTATAAAAACTGCTCAACCACACAATGTCGGCAAAGATTATCGATTTTTACTCCATTCATTCTGTACAAATAAAAAAAAAAGTTAATCATCATGTAGGTATAGCTGTTAAATGCACGTGTACACGACATTGAAAATAATTAAAAACTACACATAAATTATTCTATCATGTACAAGTCTATCATTTGCAACTCGACATTTAAATATTACAATAAAATATACACACTATAATGTATGAAAACCGTCGTTTCTCGAGTAAAACCGAAAAGCAGTCCTCCGCGATTATCGCATTTCCCATGAAAAGATCATTTCATATAAATTTGCATAAGTACACCCAAAGATACATAAACACATATAGACGTCTCGATGTCGCGCTTCATCAATCCTATATATATATATACCTACACCTACCGCAACATGTCTCTCGAGTCTCCAGCTGCACGCGAGATCGTGTGAATTATATCGGCCGCGAAGCGAAAGCACACACGCGGTCTCGCCTCACTCTCTCTTGCCGCGCGTCCAAACCCGGGGAAAATTATCGCGCTAAGTAGTCGTCGTTCGTTCGCGTATATAATGCTTTTTATAGAACCCGAGTTCCTGCGGTGTGGCGTCGGAGCAGGCGGCGGCGGTCGTTGCGCGATGATATATAGATGTGTGTATTAGGCATTGGGCGACCGGCAACGTCGCGCTCGCGGGCCGAGCTTTCCTGCAGTAAAAGATCGGCGGAAGCCGATAAGCTGCGTCGTTGGAACGATTTCGGAGTCCGTAGAGCTGCGACGCCGCCGCGCTCGGTTCTGACTCATTGATGGCTTGACTGCGCCAGCCTTGTCTCACAAGCTCTCTCCACTCTGTGACTTACTTATTTTCAACTTCTCGCTTCTTTTTCGGTTTAACTCGATTACACTTGACTCCGGAATGTGGCGCTTTGTATAATATAGGTAATGCGGATTACTGAGTAATTCTGATCACCCGTACTTTAAAGCAAATAATAATTTTGTGCCTCGATACCCGTTTTATACATCAAAGTAAAAGTCAAATATTACTTTTATTTAGTTCTGGAAACATCTTATTTCAATTTCAAATATGCCGTCATTTCTGACCGGTTGTAGGTTAACGGTTGTCTTGTATGTGCCGATTGCAGTCTATTTTATCGATTTTTTTTCAGAGGATATATACCTGATGTTATTAATGTTAGGTCCTGTCTCGTTATAATGTTAATGAAAAACTTTACAGATCGACTGTAATAGTGAATTACAATATTGAACCAATTTATAATTGAAAGTTTTTATATAACGATACAAACTTCTTGACGCATATCAACATTCATATAATTTTATAAAAAAAACTATTCATAAATACTTTAATTTTTAATTAAACTATCTTTATTGTGTCTGCTGCATAATGTGGGCACTTTGAAACAATATCCACCTTAATAAAACAACTGCGACCTTTATCAATAAAATAACAATAACGACATATCGGTCGTAGATTTTGTAATTTTTAGAAGAGCAATTATTAGCTTGATATACCAACAGCAAACTTCTAATTAATTATTTCTATTATCTTTATACTTTTAATTTTATAAAAGGTCGCAGTTGTTTTATTAAGGTGGGTATTGTTTCAAAGTACATTGATAAAGATAAAACATTTTTTTTAATTAAACTGCATTCTTGGTTTATTGTTAAACAATATAGATTATTCCGAACATAGTATCAACATTTTTCAAAATTTCCGGAAGTAGATTCCTGAATCTACGTCCATGTTTCAAAATGAACAAAGTACTTATACCTATATTATTAAATTTTATTTAAAAAATAAACGCTTCTATCAATAAAATAATTAACAAAAAAGGTTCAAATCGTTAATTCTTTAAAAAAAAATGGATGAAATATTCATATAGAATTTTTCTCGATACGTTGAAGACTATATATAATAAAATTAAACATGAAATTATAAGCTGTACTACAAAGCGAATCATTATAAATTAACAGTTAATTTGTTAAACGAAAGGAAATCGTTACTTCGCTTGAAATTTCCGAATAGTAATAAAGGCGTGTAAAACTCATAATATATGATTTGCAAAATTAAGCGAGGCATTAGCTCGAGTATTCGTGACTATTGTAGGATGAGTTATAATTACACATCATCTATTGATCCTCATTTAGTGATAGAGCCAAGGTGCGGGAAATTATTCTGGTAATGTTTCGATATAACGTTGTAAACATGACGCCTAAATATATGATTTCCTAGTTCTTTGACTTTTCTCTATCACATTTCCATAATATAAGAACTTCTTTATTGTGGTTGAAAATTTGCGATATTTAAATAGGTCAGCTTATATTTGATTATTTTTAATCAAATAAGAATAATCGTTGGCGGTTGATATAAGGATTAAAAGTCTGACATTTTACTCGTTAAACATAATTCACGATAATTACCACGCTGCATGAACTGTTACATTAATAAGTGATTATTTTTCTAGATAAAACTCTGTCAGACTCTTAATTCAATTATCCGGCGTAATTCGCGAAAACAATCAAATACATCCTCTTTAATTAGAGTTTTGTCTATCAATTTTAAGATTATGTTATTTAATAAAAATGAGATGAATGAAACAGCTGTTTAATATGTATCATATCTTATTTAGTTTTATGTATTTGCATAAAATTTCACCTAATTAATTAGGTAAATTTTTTATTTTTAGATATATTCATCTACTTAATCATTTAAAAGTACCAAAGTCAATGATTTAAAATTCAACTATGAATAAAAGTTTCGAAAAACAAAGGTAAATATATTTTTTTTATACCTATTCAGAATATTTCTTCAACTATACATAGATAGATAAAAAAAGGAGTAGATAGATAAAAAAGGAGAATAAAAAGGAAATTTTTCATACAAGGAAAAACAAATAAAATATTGATAATAAACAAAAACAAGATCTTCATTATATAAGACAATACTTTCATTTACTTTTGAAATAAGCACATATCATTAGCATTAGTTATTAAAGTTCGTTATAAGGATTAATAAAATTTCTTTAACTTTATATGTGAGATTAAAGTCATTTATGGACCATAGAATAATATTCAAACTTCACTAAAACCATAGATTTATAGTTTCGCTAAGTTGTTGCAAAACCATATATATAGAACTAACGATAAACCCACACCGAATCTTATCCCGCGGTTGCACGCAGGATGTCGCTCAAGAGCCGGAGTCTGGTGTCCTCGAACTCCAAGCGCGCGGCCAAGACCGTCTCCTGCATGCGCAACGGCAAAGTGGCCTTTGGCAACTCGAGCAACACCAACAACCTGAACAACAGCACCACCAGCACAGGCAGCAGCAGCAGCAGCGGCGGCGGCTCGGCGAACGTCGCGAAGAACGAGACCAAAGAGGAGGAGCAGGAGCGCAAGCCTAGCGCGGCGAGTCTGGCGATGAAGCAGGAACCGGAGGACGAGTGCGACTATTACGAGGAGAACGAACTGATGCAGGAGCAGGAGGAACAGCAGCAGGAAGAGGGCAACAGTCCGACGACGAGTTCAAGGAGCGCCGGCGGCTCCTATCCTATGCTGACGAGGGTTCGCTCGCACTCGCGCAGCCTACGCGCCATGGCGAATCCGAGCGCGGTCTGGGCCCACTTCGACCTCTGCTCCAACGATCCTCTCAGGGCCCAGTGCAGGATATGCGGGGCTGTCGTCGTCAGGGGAGGGGCCAATCCGAGACAGTGCGGCACCACCAACTTGCACCGACATCTCAGGGTCCATCACGGCGGCAGACTCGTCGGCAGGCGTTACCAGGGTAAAGCTAAATTTCAGCCGCCGAGACCCTTCGCCCTGTCTTCTTTCATTAAAGTCGACTCGACTAATTTTTTTTTTTTAATATTGTTTTCCGTATAATATATACATGTATAGTTATTGCTGCATAATTCTCTTTTAGATTTTTTCAATGCGTCTAACAACCACTGCATGAGAAGTATTATATATATATATATAAAAAGATACGTACTTTTTCAAAAATGAATTTATGTCATCTATAACTTGACACGCCTTATATACGATATTTTATAGATACTAGCAAAAAAAAAGACTTCGTTTTACTTTTACGTCATAGCCAAACGTTACAATCTCTAAACTACACCTAAACATAAACGTAATAATGTAATTTCAGTGATGAGCGAATTCGGCAAGCGGGACCAGGAACAGACGCACTCGGCAAAGGCGCTGAGGCTCGCCACCCAGAACCTCGTGCGGCAGATGCGCAACATCGCACCGGCCCCATCCCCTCATCAAAATTCACAGCCTGCACAGTCTCAGCAGCAGCAGCAGCAGCAACAGCAACAGCAACAGCAGCCGCAGCAACCGCAGCTGCCGCGTCAGCAACAGCAACAACAACAACAGTCGCAACAGCAGCAGCAACAGCAGCAGAGACCGTCGAAGACTTTAGTACTGAAGACGATACCGTTGAAAATGAAGCAGGTCGCCCCGACGACCATCAAGATGCCGGTGCGTCAATACGCTCAGAACATACAACAAGGACTACCTCAAACTATCTTGCCCCAACAGCCTACCGAAGTGAGTCAACTGTTTGGTATCATGTGGGATTTAGCCAAATGCCATTTAATGAATTCAGACTGTTGACATATATTTATTTTGACTTTTCTTAAAAATAATAATTACAACGTCTGCTCAAGTTTTGCGCTGCACAATTTTGTAAGATTTAACATTTACGCGTCTACGTCTTATGGGGTTTAAAATTTTAAAAAATGGATCTATAAATTGCTCGTATAAGTTCATGCGATAAAGTTTCATCTGATTAAATTGAATATGACTTTTAAAGTGCACACGTTGCATAATAATTATGCGTATAAGTCTAATTTCTAGTAAAAAGAAAGGATAAAGTAAAAACTAATCCGAAACTCTTTGATGCAGGTCTGTCTTAGGTGGAACAGTTACCACAGCAACATGCAGCACAGTTTTCCGTCCCTACTGGACAGCGAGCAGTTCGTGGACGTGACGCTGGCCTGCGAAGGCCGTTCTCTCAAGTGCCACAAGATGATCTTGTCGTCCTGCAGCGACTACTTGGCTCAACTATTGCGCGAAAATCCTTGCCAGCATCCAATTATCCTCATGAAGGATCTGAAATTTTGGGAAGTTGAAGCGCTAGTCAAGTTCATGTACAGAGGCGAGGTCAATGTCACTCACGACAAGCTTCCCCAGCTGCTTAACGCCGCCGAGGCGTTGCAGGTCAAAGGCTTGGCTGGACCAAGTAATTCACAGGTAAAAGTAGACACTATAATAGGAAAACTTTGAATGTCATCAAATTTGAAATGATTGCTTTATCAAAATACGAAAATATCAATCACAAAGATTGTACACGAAGCAGTACATAAAATAACTATTCCTAGTAATAAATTTTGAATTTCGATTTTCAGAACCCAAAGCCACCACTACTCATTCCCCAGACAAAACATACAGTTCCTCACCAAGTGCGCAATCGCGTCCCCAACGAAACCAAAGACAACAAACCATCGACCTCGAGTAGTAGCAACGCCAATACCTCCACGCCCAACCTCATCAGTGTAAAACGTGGCCACAAGCGCCGCATTGTACCCTCGGAAGTACCGGGAGCCCGTCCCTTCACCAAGATTCGTCTCCAGCGGCCCGCAACGCCGTTGAACCAGCGACAGAGATCTTCCTCGCCCGCGGTCAAACTCGAGCCCGCCGATACGCCCATGAGTCCCCCGCCAATGGTCATCTATCATCCCGGTACTCGAGACGAGGAGGAAGAAGAGGATGACAGTCTCTCGAGTCCCAATTACGAGGAATTCATAGGAATGCACGAGGATGATGATCCTGGCGGGGATGATCTCGAACTTGCCGACGATGGATCCGATATGGGTAAGAGAATATTTTTTTTGCAAGAGATTTAGATTTCGCGATAAAATATTTTTGAAAGAAAATATCTAAATAAAATTTTCTGAAGCGAAAAAAATTCAAAAAATTGAATAATGATAAGATTTTTTTATTCCTCATTAGGTAACGACGATTCCAATTACGTTGAAGAAACGATGGAAGAATTCGTTCCCACGGATTTCCTCGAACAAGAGCAAGAGATCGTTGAAGATACCGAGGACCAAACCAATTGTAGTATGCAGTATACCGATGAAGATTCCAAGCTTAACAACGAGGAAGAAGAGGAAGATGACGAGGAGGAAGAAGACGAGGATGGAGAAAGAAGCGAGGAGGAGTCAAGGCCCGATCGCACAAAGAAAGACAAAACATAATGTAGAGCGATTTTAACCTCGTGATCGTTGGCATTCTAAAGTATATATATACATATAAATATATATATTTTTCGTTTTTGAAAAAAGGCGCCAAATGTATTGTGATTGCGCCACGTGAAAAAAGACAAGTTACTCAGGAAAAGTATTAAGAGACGATTCTTTTTTTTTCCGTACGATTACTTTTAAGACTTGCGTGAACGGTTGTTTTATGCATCATATGTTTATATCTTATTACCTATGTCAAAATAGATATTTTTGCATTTGATATTATTAAATTACATTGCATAATTTTAATTCTTTTTTTTTTCCAAAAATCTGATTTCTTTGTTCTTTTACGTTGCGAAATCAAATTTCGACTGTTTAAAAATTGTCAATATTATGTTTTAATTGATATAAATATATGCTTGTATTACTATTTAGTTTTGTTGACCAAACTTTTTGATATTGTGATTTTTCTTCTTATTATAATTAATAAGTGTACATAGAAAATAGTATACAATAATTTATTCTTAAGTAAATTGATATTTACATAAAGTGAAATGCCACACTTTTTACTTTGAGATCTTTGTGACTAATAGAATCTGCTGCATCACCTTTTTAATAGAATAATTTTCTTCTAGATGTTGTTGTTATACGTAGAAAAATAGTAAATAATTTGTGAATTATTTAACTATTAAAATTATGTGCTAGAATTGTATGATACGAAGTCATACAAATGCCAAATTTCTGATTTTACATGAATTTCCAACAACTAGAGTAAGCATATTTACCAGAGTTGGATATTTACTTGAATTAGTTTAACACAAAGTCTCTCAAAGCTACTTGGAAAAAATAGATTAGAACTTGTATTAATAAGCAAAATGAAAAAATCATATTTTTCTAAAGTTTACTAGTCTTGGTAATGTAGAAGCTACACACTTTTAAATTTCAGGAATGAACAACACTGTATACACGTTACCACTTATTACAGAATTTCTCGTTGCATTTTGGTTTAGTGTATATTGTTTTAATTTTCTAGTTAATACTTATTGTGATAGCTTTAATTTAGTATCAAACAATATAATTTATAAGTAGCATTATTTTTACTTATCTGATTAAAGTTAAAACGTTTTTTACAATCCTTTTTTTATACCTAACGATATATTAAATTATTTCAAATAAATTACCAGCTCTGTATTATACTTGTGTGCCATTTGTAGTGAAGTTTGCTTTAAGATTTAAATCTATGCATTTAATAAGTAAGTTGCTGATAATTTTAATTAAAATTAATATCTATTTAAATGCGATTTACCGTAGAGCTGTATATTGCAGTGTTACATTTTATACTCTACGAAAAACTCGACTATTCACATACGTACAGTTTGTATGTATCGTTGAGAGAATATCTATATGAGAAGATATTTCTCTATGTTAAAAGACATAGTACCCAAATTTATCTTTAAATCATTATATTTATCAGAGACAATTTAAAAATCATTTCACGGAATTAAAGTTGCGCATATGTATGAAAAATTAAGAAATGTATACTGAATGATAGTTTGTTCTCTATAAGATCTTCAGAAGTTTGGAATATCATCCTGTACGAAATGATGTCTTATGAATAAAGCATTAGAATGACATCTAAGTTGTTGTATTCTTACACTGATTTTTTTTTTATCAAGAAGTTTATCATAACCCAATAAATTATGATAAATATATGTCATTTTCATGTAAAAAATAAAACTTAATATGCCGTGGCATTCAAGATAATTAAGCATATTCTTACATTCATAACCCACTATTTTCTATTGCATTATCTGCACTGCGATGAAGCACTCTAGTAATAGAAAATATACGGATAATTGTGCGTATATTTAAATGAAATGGTGAATTTGGAAAAATAATAAGTTATAATGAAGTAAAACTCCTATGCCTTACAAATATTTATTGATAATAATTTCTTTTTTATCAAATAATTAAATAAATATGGGTGTATGGAGTGTACATGATATTTGAACCGCATAACAATCAGAAAGCCCGAATTAAAAGAAAATCCCTACTAAGTTATCCTAAAAACGCCTTCATTATATATTTTTTAATTTAATTTAATACATTTTAACAATAAAAGGTTTTCATTTTGTTTCTATAGTGCTTATTACACAAGTTGATAGAAGACTTTCTCGTGTAGTCTCAACTATATATATATCAGTTTATTCAGATTATCTGACGATTCCACATGCATATATGTAGTATATACAATGAAAATTTCACTTGCTAAGAACCCACGAAAGGAAACAGTGATAATACGTTTCGATTCTCGGCTCTTGTGATCGTTTATCTTTAACTAAAGCCAGGCTTTTAAAATGTGGGATTTTCAATACAACACATTTTATGGCATTGAAAAATATTCTACATATTTCATACGAAAAAAATAACTATAGCGTTATCATATACATACAAGTTTTTATTATTATCGATATATTATTCCGATTTCAACAGGATAACTTATAGGTATATATATATTTTTTATGTGTATAAGAAATTAATATACATTATTGTAAGTCAAAAATCACTTCCAAAATTTTTACATAAGAATTGTAATGTACAAAAAAAACATTGTAATCGACCATTAATTAATCGAAAATAATATCTCGCTAAATATAACTTACTTATGCGG
This sequence comes from Megastigmus dorsalis, assembly GCA_900490025.1. Classification (NCBI taxonomy): domain Eukaryota; kingdom Metazoa; phylum Arthropoda; class Insecta; order Hymenoptera; family Megastigmidae; genus Megastigmus; species Megastigmus dorsalis. The sequence goes on from UELU01129014.1 coordinate 29,262, forward strand.
CACAGATTTTTCCTGGTATTAATTGTCAGATCAATTAGTCGAGTATGTCTTAAAAAAATCGTGCAGGAAAAGTTCTGTGTATTATCCAGTTTAATTATTTTTGTCATTTATATGTTGATCGTGAAATTCAATTCTGTGTATATATAATTTATTAATGAGAATTCGAAGTAAAGGAAACTTAAGAAAGTGACGATTTCAGTTTGAATACGCAACTATAGAGATTTATCTTTGACCCACGCTATCATTTAATTCAGTGAAATGTAATAGCCCCCCATAATAAATAACATTGCCTTCCATAAGAATGTTCAATACTTATACAGACGACATAGAGTTCAATAAGATAAAAATTGATCAGAATAGCTCTTCCGGTCGGGTATAATTAAATGGGTTTTTAATAGGAAATCTTATCTTTTTAAAAAAGTATAAAAATATAATTCTTTAGCTTTTATTTACTACATTTCACAATATATATACTTTTAATTTACTTGCAACGGACATAAAATATATATTTATAAATTAATCAAATAAACTATTTAGCTATTAATAGCACGCCCTTTCTATTCGGGAATGATTGAAACTACCTATAATGAAAAACTTCATTAGTCGATTTCCCCAACATGGCATATTATTCTTTTTTTAAAAAACGAAGCAGCACATCCGAAGGAAAAACCTTAACAAAGTACCTTTTTCACTATCCGGCAGTAGGCGCATTCCACCTATAAATAGCAAAAAATCTCCGCAAAATTGTTTCTCTTCAGAGGCCTGAATAAACAAGAAAGCCCCGTAGAATACAGTATAAACGTATACTTATAGTCGAACACGATAGTATAGAGGCAAATTCAGCGGGTCAAAGGGTCAAGGTTCGTTGGGGCGGTGTACAGCTACACCCAGCTATATATCCCGAGCGGCATAGGGGGTAGAATTTCCGAAAAAGCCCAAGGAACCGTAGAGATTGAAATTGCCACCGTGCAGCTCGGAGCGTGCGAGAGAGCGAGAGAGCGAGAGCGAGAGAGAGAGAGGGAGAGAGGTTATTGATCTTTGTCTATGGTCCCCGCGCCTCGCGCGCGACGACCACAGGATTCTAGGAGCAGCGAACCTTTACCGCCCTCCCCCGCTATATATACGTTATACAGAGCTCACGCGGCTCATGCTCTCACTCTCTGCGCGCACTCTTTTATAATATGCCTATATATCTCGGTTGCGCGGGCGCGAGGCACAGCTTGTACTGACGCTTTTCCACCGGGGTTTTCGCTAATTGCCGGAAAAACTAATTACGGCGCGCCGTTCACTGCACACACACACACACACACACACACACACACATACCGACGTCGAGTGCAGGAATGCGCTGCTGCTGCAGCTTTTTATCAACTTTTTCTTTTAATTTTATTTCCTCTCTTTTTCTCGACCGGCCCAGAGTTATATTTTTTTTATCGCTGTTTCGCAAAGCGCTGGCTCTATGTCAGGGTAAGATTTAATTGAAATTTTTTTGTAAAATTGCACGAAAGAAAAACTTTTATAGCGATTAATTGAATTTTAAATTGTATAGTCATCTTGGTTACTAGAGCGTTTTGATTCCCTGTGCACGTCCAGGAAGTTGGGAGTATTAAAAGATAATTCAAAAGGAAAGATTAAGCTCGACAGGGCTATAGTTTAAAGTATGCTCGTCGGATCTGATCAAAGTATTTTTTTCGAATTTCTGTTAACGGCATTGTAATCTTGATTAATTTAGAAAGAATTACTAAGCTAGTTAATGAAAAATATCTTAAGAATTTAAGTTTGATCGACTACACTCGTAGAAACCGCAGCTTTTAGCTTAAATTATAAAAAGTTTGCATTTTTTTCAATTATTTAGGTAAGTACTATGTATTTTTATTCATATGTTATTAATTTTACGATGCACAAAGAAAATATTTACATTTAAGTAATGTTAAAACTCGAAGCAATACTTTATACAGAATAGACTAGAAAAGGGATTTTTCTTGTTATATATATATTGCATTTTCTTTATCTGTTCAAAACGACTTACAAGAAATATATCATTATTCATATAAGTAGCTTTATGTAATTGTCCAGACTGCACATTTATCTCGCTTTAACGTTTACACGGGCAAGAAAATATGTGTGTAATAATTGTTGTTAAAATGAAATTTCATTAAGTCTCGTGATCATCGTATCTTAAATTACATATAAACTCCGTTTTTGATTGATTTTAACTACGTTAAATATCTGATTCCTAAAGTGATTATTAAAAAATTAACTATACCTAATTGAATTTAGTCTCCGACACCATGTTTGGAGAGTGATCAAATTTGATACAGTTTTGAAAAGTGATTCCAGCTCTCATGTTAAGACAAACTTGAACGAATGAAAAATTCCGTAATGTTGTATAGCTCTTGAATCTGCCAGGATTGTCTCAAATTATAGTAAGCAAATGCAGCATCAAGTAGTTATATATCGTAATATTTACAAATTCTACGCACAATTTTTAAATATTTATAGCATCACGATTATCACAATTAGTGATTTATAGCATCACGATTAGTAGTGATATCGTTTTCTCGAAGTTTGTGTGAACATTACTTGATTTTTTCATAATAAATAATACTACTACTTTTTTTATTACTGTATAGTCTATCCATCTAAACGAAAAAAAAAAGATTTATCAATTGCTCCAACAGCATTCTAAAAGGTAATTTCATACCATGTGAACATAATGATGCCTGCGCAAAATAATAAGCACAAAGTGTTATATCCGGTACAATTATCATAACATTATTTTGCCATATTAAAAATCACAGCGCGTATCGCGAAATCGTTCGAATTCTCGATAGTGCACGGCTAGCCGCAGTGTTTGTCAATAAGGCATACAATCACCAACCCTCAGTGCAAGCACCAGATTAATCGAAAAACTCGGCCTCTAGTCGCTAACACCCTTTACTCGCGGGTAGCTAAGTGGAGAGACGGCATTGGCAATCTAGAGCAAGAGCGAGACAGGCGTCGAGCGCTATAAGCGTGGGCCAGACTAGGACAGCGAGTGCAAGAGTGAGAGAGAGAGAGAGAGAGAGAGAGAGAGAGAGAAAGAGAGAACTGCGCGAACAGCTCCAGCACTGCAACGACGACGGAGCGACGGCGGCGGCGGCGGCGGCGGCGGTGGTGGCGGCGAGAAAGAGCAGAGAGCAGAGCGGAGCGGGAGCGTCGAGCGAATTGTCAAACCCCGCCGCGGTATAAAGGTTATTTGTATATACTGGAGGCAGAAAAGGGCACATCAGGAATACATCGCTCCTCGACTCGTCGCAGTGTATCCAGTGCACAGTGCACTCGGCTCTTCGTCGTCTACCTATACAGAATCTCTCGCGGTACACTCGACAAGAGACTCACCGTGTTCTGTGTCCTACGACGCCGCGAGCAACTCGATCGGAGCGAAATAAAAGACTTGATACGATATCGCGTGGGATCCGTCGCTGAGATACACAAGAGGAATATATAATCATCGACCCGAAAACTCTAGCCACAGACCGACGAACAGGTTAGAAACTATATCCTATATTATACTGTCTATCTATATATTGCGTTCATCTTCGTTTCTCTCGCAATATACATTTCGATCCTTCGACTATACTGTCCTCTCTCTCTCTCTCTCTCTCTCTCTCTAACTCTCTCTCTTTCTCTCTCTCTCACTTTGCCTCCCCCCGACAACACGAAAGATAGAAACACGACGGAGCGTCCGAGATATATGTACCTATGTATACACATCAGTTGTGCGCGAGTAGGTGTGTGTACTGTACTGCATATATACACATATCATCGCTTCGGAAGGGTAAATCCAGTGTGATTATATTGTTGTTTTGTCGCCGGGCTCAGTTGTTCAGTGTGAGCAGCTCCGCTTTGTTGCCTACAAGGGATCAGGGAGACTTTTTTTTTACAGGACGACCCGGGGAATGGGGATAGGTCGTGAGCGCGTGTGTGTCTCTCTCGTACTTGCTTTCGCTCTCTCGCGGGGTTGACGGAGCGCAAATCGATCGAAAAGTGAACCCCTTTGGGCTACTGTCGATTTTTCTTAACCTACAGAGATACTATCGTGTATATCTGCGACTATAAAGTTCCTCATCTGAGTGTCGTTTTGTATTCTTTTTTCACGCTCAGAAACGCAGGTTTGCTTCTTTTGTTACAATGGAACTTTAATCTTCTATCTTCACTCCAACATTTGTCTTTTAAGCGCTAACGCGTCTTATTTATTTTGTTACATTATTGAAATTGTTGCATTGCTCAAAAATTTAAAGGGTATTCACTCAAAATCATATTATAGGGTGTTCAATTTTTTTTAGTGAATTCTCAGTTGAGATGCAGTAAATATTTCATCAGCTTCAGAGTTTTTTATAGATGGATACACTGTGTCACTCAAACTTTAGTATTCTAGATTTATTGAAAATCAATCCATTTATTTGTTTTTTACTTGGATGAGATGTCAAAAGTTTTATGTAATAAAAATTGTAAAATAAATCACAGAATCAAGGAATATTGTGCTTATGAGTCCTTGATTTACTTTACATACCTATAATGTCTTATGTTAATTTAATAAACTAAAAAGGAAAATAATATTTTAGGATGAACCGCACTATGAGTGAGAAGGAGGAGCTGGTGAAAAAGTCATTGTTCAGTTTTGTTAGGAAGCAAGTGCCAACTGCCCAACTAAAGTAAATAGTTTATTATTGTATTATATGAATAAATTTCTGTCATATTTTAGTTTTTAATTTCAAGTCTTTTAATTAATAACAGTTCTTGATATTATTTCAAAGTATTAAGAAAAAACAACAAGTATGCGTTACTTATGCTTATTTTTTTTCTTGCCTTTATTCTTATATCATTTTAAGATTATTATATAATTGCTGATAAATTTGATAAATTAATATTTTCATATTTTGATTATTTTGACAAAATATATTTAAACTGTAAATATTCTATCATAAATTTATACAAAAATAAGAATTTTGTTATTAAAATATAATATTGTTAAAATATAAGACAGTTTAACAAAAGAATAGCTTCAATAAATTAGCTGTAGAAGAATAAAATATTTACACAAAATCTAAGTAGTAAAAAAGATGCAGCAATCATTGAGTTTTTTTTTATTTAAAGCTTGATAGATGACATTGTTTTGGGGTATGTCGTGAGTATGGTAGAAGAAAGCGCTTTAGATGATGAACTGGATGTCGATGGAGTTAGCGAGATGGTATCTGCTTGTCTTCCTGAATTCTCAACTATTGAAAAAGAGGCCGTAACTAAATGGCTACTTGATATTGAAAGTCAACTCCGTGAAGATAGGAAAGGCAGCAATGGAAGTGCTCAACAAAATGATCCTTTAAGTTGCTTAAGTCTAGCAGCATTACTACCACCCGAGCCTCAACGAACTACAAGAGTTCATCATTTGTCGGAGACTAGTGATGCTGGTAGTGATTCTAGTGGAGAATATTTTGCTGAAGTGAGTTTTTATACAGATATCTATAAATTTTACACATAAAAAATGGCCACAACTAATTTTATTACAAACTAATTATGGTTATACAAATTAAGTTTCAATTTTCATACAGCATTTAATATTTTTTAATCTATTCTATAAGCATATATTTGTCAATTACTAAGTAATATAGTAATTAAGATGTATATTTTAAGCCTAAAAATCTTTGCATATTATAGGAGTCTTCCTGGGACCAGGTAGCTCTATTACAAGAGATGTTTCCTAGAGCAAGTCCTGCTGAAGCTCGTCACTGCTTAGCAGTGGCTGGAGGTGATATTGCTAAGGCAGCTCAGCTTGCTCTTCATAGACAAGAAGCAGGACAAAGTATTGTTAGCAATCTTACTTTCCTCACAGTAAGTACTACAGAAAAAACCAAATTGCCTATAAAAATGAATTATTAAACGAAAATTTACGAATTATAATGGAATAAATATAAATTTTAACTATAAGTTATATTCTACCTTTACAGTATTACAATAGCAATTTTTTGTTGTCTTGATTTAGTGGGTATTATTTATTCACAAATTTGGAATTAGATATATCAACAATACCTTTTGTTTTGTGAAACAAAGAAAACTGCTAATATTTCATAAGAAGCTATGTCTCTCAATAACAACCTTTTTTTATCGTAAAGATTAACTTTTCATGGTACAAATACAAATAACTTAAAAATATTTAAATAAATGTTATAATTAATTTTTACAATGCAGTATTTTTTAAAAATATTATAAATATTTGGTATATATAGGATAAAATATGTTCATAGAAAAATGCTTCATGTCATACTCTCTATATTATTGTTTAGAATCTTAATGAGTTCAAAACAAAAACTAATACTTTTTCTTTTCTAGCCAAACGGTCGAAATAAAGCACGCGTAAACGATGAGGAGTTGAAAGCCCGTATAATTAACCGCTACAGTTATGTCGATCGAGATGACGACTCCCGCGAACATCGGCCAGTCGCCCCGAAGACCGAGCCGAAGAAGTTGGTGCGTTATCTCGACAACAAGATCGTCTCGGTGAAAGGGGAGCGGTTCACCGAGGTGAAGCGCAACGGCGAGGAAGAAGATGGCAACGAGGCAGGCCGCAAGCCCCGGGGCCACTGCCGCCCGTAACCAGTCACCCCGCCTCCACCCCCCGATCCACCCCCCTGGAGGCGCATCGTACGACGACTTCTGCTCGCTGCGCGTCGCTACGAGGAACCCGATGACGCGCTGCGATTGTTTCTGCCGTTGCTGCGTGACCGAGCGTGAGACCGGGCTGTGGACGTCAAGGTGAACCCCGGCGAGGATCTCGCGAGCCCTACGCGTTTCTTCTCTTTCGGAATTCTCCCTATTCGTTCTTATTTTACAGTAGCTACGTTTCTCTCCCGTTGCTCTATCATTGTTATGCTATTTTATTTTTTAATTTTTACACTGACGACTGAGATATAAGAATTCTCGAATGTTTTAACTAACTCCGATTTCGATTCATCTCACGTGTTGCATCGACCACTGCAACGTTGTTTTAAATTCTAAGAATGATAAGATATTGTTGAGTGACAAGGAAACAGGAGTTTTGAGTAGTTTATTGAAACGTTAATTTAAGCAAGATATGTGATAAAGTATTTCTTTTTAATTTTCCTGAATAGCAATTTGAGAAATTTGGCAGATATTTTACTGGAAACCTCGGAATTAAAAATAATAAGATTCAATTTTGAATACATTTTTGTTTCTTACTGGACAAATTTTATGTAGATTACATAGATTACATTAAATTTTTTTTGTTAATAAATTATTAGGTTTGCACATAAATCTTCGAAAACTGATGCAAAAAATATTTATCAAATTGCTCAATTAATATAATTTGCCATGTAAGACTGTTAAATTGATATTTTATTTTAAAGTAAATACGTTATAGACTAATTGTATGTGATAGAACCTAATATGTTGTTTTGCAGTACATAAAATATTCGAGAATTCTTTCTTTAATGGGATAAAGCTTTATTACATTTTTAGTACTTTAGATGCTCCTGTTCTGTACCATAGATTTTATATGTGACTTAAATAACTATATGCATTTACAATTATTTCTGGTATGAAAGTGATTCAAAATGTCATATAAAATATCTATGACATACATAACTGACTGTTAGTTTTGAGTTCTTATGGAGAAGACTTATTAACACTTCAACACTATGTGTTTTGTATAACTAAGTGAAAATATATTTTTTAATTTATTTAAATATTGACATTCACAGCCACCGAAGAAAGCTTAGTTGTTGATTCTTCAATTTTTTGAAGTCAAAGTCATTACTTCTAAGTTTATAGATCGGTAAATTTCAAATTTTTTTTATTTAAAATATTTTTATTGTAGTCTTAAATGGTGAAAGAACTCAAAAGTGATAATCGACGAAACAAAGATAATTTTGTTTTCTATCACGCGCTGTTTTCTTTTTTATATAAAAACTATATGCTTTTACAGTACATTTGAAAGTATTTATTTCTCTTTAGATCACTTTTCTCTGACTTTTTTAGTTTTAACTTTAGTAAACTCACGTTGGCATGCGTAAAATCAAAGAAAAGTCCCTCCGATGTTAACTTTGACGTCCGGAGTTCTGTAAGTGTAAATACAACGAGGACGTAACGATTTATCCTTTCGCTCGAGCGTACAATGGCCATGATGGCCGTAAGGTTGGCTGCGCACTTGCATTTTTTCCCTTTTATTTTTATTTGATCGATTTTTCGCGACAAAAGTTAATCTAGTTTTATTTTGATTTTTAAGACTGATAAGCGTATTATTACATTGAAGTTGCTTTCCATACTTTTCACATTAAGAACAAGTCTACAAGTCAAAAATTGAATAAAATCGTTTTTTTTTTTATTGATAAATTTTTTTTTTATTTATTGATTGACAAATATTTTAAATGATTTTTGAACAAACGCTAATTCTTCACTTGTTATCTATAAATACTTTGAATTATAAGTGAAACATTTTAATCAATGGTAAAGTGTTAAATGATGGAATGCTTATTTTATCTTTAGAGTTTTTTATTTAATTATAAAAATAAGTATTAGAAACCAAAAAGATAAAATTTACAGAAGGAGCAGATGATAGCTGGATAAAATATATTGCATTTTAAATGACTTGTAGGCTTGTTAAAAAAATAACCATTAAAAAACTTGGGTAAGGAATTTCTATTTATGTTCATTAATAAAAAAATAATAATAATGTAATAACGTTAACAGAAGCTTTTGTTTCGGAACAAAAAAAGAATGACATATTCTAAATTAAATTATTTATTTTTTAAAAAACGCTCGTGTGCAGTACCTAAAGATGACAAAAAAACTGCGTTTTACCCGAATTGGGTATGTCCGTGTCGTAAGTGTTCGAAACTCGAATATACTATTGTAAATATAAGGCGACAAAAAAAAAGGAAAACGAGTTTGTAGTGAATGATAAAGACGCTTCGCATCGAAGTAGCAGCGACGAGTTCGCGATGAAAGTTTTGGTGAGAGATACGCGCGTGCAGTTGGCGTTGACGATAAGAAATATGCTAAAAATAAAAAATGAAATTCCGGAACGGGGTGGTTTGTAATAAAAGGACATAGAAGGGTGGGTAACGATGAAACGTACATACTCAAAACGATGAAAAATCGTTACAGTGGTTGCAATGCGATATTTCGCAAATCGGCAGCATGAGAAACCAATGTATACAATTTATTTTAGCGACTCTTATATTACAAGAGTTAAAATCGCTTTTTTAATTATTATTAGTGATTTCTATGGTTTAGGTATCTTGGACTTTAATTGACTACAAATCAAGATGAAAACCTTAACCCTTTCAAACGTGAATTCTTTCTTGAATAAACTTATAATCCTATTACAATCAACAATTTAAGCATGCAGGTTTGAAAAGGTAACAAGTCTTTTAAAGTAAATGGTATCCTAAACTCATCATTTGTTGATTCAACGTTATAAAAATGGATCAATCTCATGTGCTTAGGTTTGTGAAAGGTCGAATTGTAAGAGAATAATTGCTTTTTAAGCTCGAAAAGTCAATCGACCGAATATATATTCAACTGAGATATTTGCATAATAAAGACTTAAGATGCTTAAGATCAATTTTACACAAAGGTTGGCGATACAGCAATCTCGGTCACGTAATTTTTAAGTTATTAAAAAAAATATAAAGTTAAGCGCTGTGTTCTCTCAAAAGGCAGATGCTAAGTCAGATTTAGTTTGTAATGCAGAACAAGACAATTTTTTTCTATTTTTGTTTATACCTACATGCAATAAAATAAAAGAAAGAAAACAAACAAAAAAAAAGAAGAAAAAAATTAAAATAATAAGCCTTTCGATCGTTAAGGCCGTACACGCTTTAAAACTAGAGACTTCGCTGCTGGCAGACGAGATCACGATCCGTTTTGCACTTTAATCAAACAGACTACATAAAAAAAAAAGAAGAAATTTTTAGTCACGTAAGCGATCTTTAGCCATTTAGCGGCAGAGCAATGTTTAAGGGGGTTCTAAAGCTTTCAACTATTGAAGTCATGCTATTTTGAAATCATAATACTAATAATTCGACTGAGTTTCTAATATACATATGTATTAAAAACTTCAATTCAAACGATCGTCGTTGAAGCATAAAGCGTTTCATGACATATTTAGACTATAAAAATTTTACATAATAAAGTGATATCGTACAAAATTTTATAGAGATATAAAAAAAAAACACTGTCTATTTGTAAAATAAGAAATTCAATGCAAGGTTAACAATCTAAATTTGGTAATTATATTGTAAGCTTAAGCGATTTAAAAATAATCAATTATTAATTTATAGCATGCACATGATTTGAATATCGTATCAAATTTATAACATTTATGTTCATGCTTAATAATAAATTATCCATATTCTTACATCAAAGCTCAATTATAATAATAAATAACACTTATTCATGATATTAAATCAACTGCACATAGAAGCGCGTTTCGTCTACACCATAGCTTTAGAGCCTCTTTAAGAAAAAATTATAAAAAATAAAATACCCCACGATGAGTGCACCGACTCGATGTATTTCACTTTATGATATAACGATTTTTTATACGTAGAACAAAAATCCACTCTCACATCGTACCGAGCGCGTCAATATGTATAAGTTGGCTACGCTCAATCGATCTTACGGCGTCTCGTTGAAAAAAAAAATAAAAAATGAAAAACCGCTTTTGAACCACAAGCCGTCGATGCAATGATTCAGTGCGCCCGCGTGAAATCATTGTAATAATATTGTACCTTTCTGCGAACTAAACGCCCGAAGATGAATGCGTTTATTAAGCCATATAATTTACCAGTATTATTATTGATATATCTTTATCAGTTATATTGCAGACTTTTAAGTGTAGAAAAAACGAAAACAGTAATCGCGTTCATGTGAATTATATATACACAACATTAAAATGCGACAAGTCGTTTTTCACTTCCTTTTACTACCGTTTGAGAGGTAGGCAAAAGATTTTACAGTATAAGCGTGTATAAGTTTTCCTTTCTGTGCATTTATTTAATCTTTTAACATCCCAGCATATGTTCTGAAGTCTTCATTATTAAGTATTATTCTTTTAAAAAGGAAGACTTCAAATAAGATGCGAAAAATCTCAGTCTGGACATTCGAATACATACCATTATTAAAATTATCTGTAAAGGAAGAAATAGAAAAAAATTGTCACAGGTACACATGTGAACAAGATTTAATTTGTTAAATCTTAGGTTATAAAATTTATACTATTAATCAATTTATAACTAAGTCACATTTACTATTAAATATTATGCACTATTCCAAGAAAGTGATGAAACATTTTACTTATTGCATTTTTTTTTAATTTATAATAATATATATTTTGAATACACTCGATTTACTAATCAAAAGTAAAAATATATAAGTTCGTAAAAAATGAATAAACTGTTTATACTTATTCGATATAAATTTTAACATAAAATGTGCAAATTACTGTACAACTTATATTGTAAAACTTTCGTAAATATAAAAAGAATTACTTTCCTATTTAATTATTATATTACAACCATTTCTAAATTAAAGATTTTAAGTAATGATCTTCTCTACCGCTGACTGACGATTGGATAATATGTGGTAGTTTATTCATCCAATCAATTTACTACTTAGTCTATAAGAATTAAACAAAATGGACTTGACAGTTGCGTGATTTCTCTAAAGAGTAGTTTGTCTCATAAGAAGCCCATTAGCTAGGCGAATTTAATGTATCATGAATCGAACTATGTACGATGGTCTTTCTGACTAGCGGCTGAGAAAAATAAAAAAAGAAATTATATGAATAAAAAGAATTGTTACAACTACATCCATTCTTGAAACTTTAATTCATATTGTCTACAGTATAAATACATGTGTGTGTGTATGCGCGATAATAAAAGATTATAAAAACCGCTCTTTCTTTTTTTGTATACTTTATGTCACGAAACATTGATATGTGCGATTTTTAAATAAATGAAAATAGAATGTACAATTGAAAACTACAATTTTTCGTTTTAAAATTTTTCAAAGTACAATTGTTTATTGTACAAAGGGAATCACTTGTTTTTCCTATAGAGCTTCTCTATAGAAAATTTAATAAAATGGTTCATGGTTCGACATATGAATTTTGTAAGGGTTATTTTAATTTGATGGAAAATGTATCAATCTAAAATTAATCCAATCATCTTTTACAGTAGGTAAATAAAATATTTTATAATAAACGAGTAACGTATGGCGCTTTATGAACCTATATAATGAAGCAGCAGTATGAAAAATTTACAAAAAAAAGTATGAATTCTAATTTTAAGTGCACAGGCATGTCACAAATGTTAGTTTTACTTAGGTTCATTTCGAAAATACGCTTAGATTTTTACAGTTGCTTTTCATTCATATTAAAAAGATTGCTGAGCGTGTGCAGGAGTTAATAGTAAATAGACTAGAAGTGTTCACATTCACATAAGCGCATTTACCCATTGTAAAATTGTCTTATAAATCAAGTCGAAATTATAATTGTTTAAATGTAAAAGAAACATAAATAATATAGTTCACCAACGTTCTGTATAAAAGTTTCTGGGCATCGCAAAAGAAACGGTTAAACTTACTAAATAAATTCAATAACTCTATAAAATCGTCTTTTAGGATAAAAAAGGACAAATTGTAAATGATAACAACAGTGATTTTGTGTCATTATGCTTTTTTTCTTTAATTTACGCTTTATTCTTAAATATAATAATACAACGTTAGTGATAATTACAATTATATTATTTTTTATTAAAAAACTTAATTTTATTCAACGTATTCCTATAGTTGTTTCTCCTTTAATTTCATCATGTATCAAAAGTACGTCGTTAAAATCTTTCATTAAATATACATATGCTAATTCAAACGTTTTCGATGAAAACTGAAAGAAATGGAGAGTAGATATTTAATGTCTGCTTTTTAATTTATAAAATGTGTTTGGGGCCTTAAAATACTCAAGCCTCAACTTGGTCAGTTTTGTTATTTCATAATTAATTTTACTTACGCATTTGACTATCTTTACATAAATATTTTTTTACACTTTCAATTAACGTTTTTCATCTTGAATAACTATTAACAATAGACATATGTAAACTGATTGAATGGCACCTCAACTCATTTGGAGAGGTTTTCTTTTAGAAAATGCTTTGAAAATGAACATTAAATTTGATCCGATGCTTGTCTATATTTTTGTCATGAAACTGACCAAGTTAACAAAGATGTGAATAATTCAGATTGTACAAGTAATCATGAAACTTTGTAATTTATTGTACGAAATTTGAAAATCTTTGTAACGCACTTCTCAAGTAGTAAATTTTGGGATGCGGAATGGTTGTCCGACTATAATTTTAAATTTGCTTTACTGTATATCTTTGACTGTTCGAGAATGAGTCGAAACTCTTCTCGATAAATATAACAATGTATCTCAGTTTTGTATTTACGAAGTTAATTTCCTATTATACCTAGGCTCAGAGTTGTGCTATTAAAAATAAATGTAAGTAGCACGCGTGTACGGTGCAAATATCGTAGTTTTTCTTTTATTCATTACTGGACTATCCTTACACAGATTACGCAAGTACATTAAATAATGATTATACAAGATCAAACTTTAAGAAAACATGAGTGTCGATGAATTGAAAAATAATTGGCATTCAATCGTTTTGTTTTATCACAATTTCTCACCAGAAACTACATATATCTGTTTAAATTGTGATCGTAGTTCAGTCAGCATACCTCAATGAATTAATATCTATAAAATGGATAAAGCATACCAAGGTACTTCTCTCTATACTTTGAAATTGACACTTTATGCTTATTTACTATATTTTTATTGGCATTAACAATTTTATGATAGTAATCACGAATTAGATGTAATTAAAATTCTAAAACACAAGAAAAACTTTTTGTTTTTGAAAACTATTATGTAAATTGTTAGAATGGACATTTTTTATGAATTAAAATATTCATATTCATTAATACATAAAATTACATAATTACATAAGCTTCATCGAGATAAGAAAATAGAATTTAGAAGGTATTTAACTTTTATTTTATTTTCTGTAATCATACTAAAATTTGAAAGTGCAATTTAGAATCATTATAATAAACTAATTCTATCTAATAAAACATGCAAAACAGTATTCCTCATATCTAATTTGTTTGAATATTTTATAATTCTGTGTTTGTTTGTCTATATTATTTATTCAATAAAGAAATAAATTTTAGTAAAAGCACAAACCGCAAATAACCATAAACTGCCACTTCAAAATTTAAAAAATGCACCCTAATCTACATATAAAAGAACATTCCTTCGAATTTCACAGTACCATTCACTCGATTATCATTTAAGAGTTACTCGAAATTCATCAGTCTCCGCGAAAAGCTTACTTCTTTTTCTTTCTGGGCTGGGGAGCCGGTAAATTCTCCACTTTACGCTTGGAAGTGGGTTTTGTGCCAGCATTACCGCCACCCTTCTTTCGTCTTTCTTGCCTCTCTCGTTCTTCTAATTCCTGGTTCTCCCTTTCGATTAAAGTAATCAGCGTGTTACACCTACGTTGTAACTCTAGAGCAGTACGCGACTTGACGAACCAATCGAATCGGAACTGCGGTGCCGATCTGACTGTGGCTCTTAACTCCTCGTATACGTTCTCCTTATCAAAACCTATTCAAGAACGCGAAAATTTTTTTATTTTTAATCATATTTTAAGCAGTGGATTTTCTTTATCAGTGTTAACGAATTAAATTTTAGAACATTGTTGAGGGTTTAAGTTTTGAAGTGGAAAGCGTACTAAACGGTGTGCAATTTTTGGAAAGCAAAAATAAACTAATCATAAAATAATATTTACCTAATTTATGCAGCATGCACACGAGGAACCTGTCTTCTTCTTCCGTATAGTTTTTGCCCTTGTTTGTACCATAAGCTATTCTGAGTTGATGGAAAGGCGCTCTATATCTGGCCATTTTTGCGTCCAAGGCCTTTTTGATACCAGCGCGACGCTGAATTTTGGCCTCACCTCGCTCAATTTGTGCCATAACTCGATCGATATCCTGGAGCTCGTGGCAGCGCTCCCAAAATACAGCGGAATATTCCATGACCTCTTCCGGTGATTTTCCCTCGACTTCCTTGGCAATGTTCTCAATGTCATCCCTACCGTACTTCTCGTTTGCCTTAATAAACTGATTGAAATCTCGTTTCGTCCAGTTAGTGAAACCCTGGGTGAGAAGTCTTTCCTTCTCAGCGACTTCCTCGTCGGAAAGCGACTGCGCATCGTCGATCTTGCGTTGTTCTTCTTTTTGTATTCTCGCTGCATCTGAGCCTAATACACGTATAGTTTTTATAAGAATGACATATTTTTAGGAATTATAAAATAAACAAAATGCTAAGGTATTATTTTCTTACCTAATTCGGGATTTTTGGGTACTTTGTATCCTACAGTCTGCCTATAGTAATAGATCTCCTGATCAAGAAGCTCGAATAGCCTCGGTGGGAAGAACTGAAAGTCCTGAACAATTGGTTGTTTTGGTGGTCGAGGCGCTTTAGGCGCTTTAGGTTCGGATACTCGGAGAGCCTCGCGGAAATATGCGTCTACGGCGTAATTGGCCTTACGTTCACGTTTCGGTGGCTCAATCCAATGACCTATACCCAAAATCTTTTGTTTTTCCCTGTAATCTTGACCCTCGAACTGATAAACTGAATCTGTAGGTGCGTCAACGGTGAAATTGCGAAGGGACGACTCGCCGAGACTTTCAAGTTTTTGTTTCATTTCTTGGGTCTTTTCCTCGCCCTTTTGCAGAATTGTATCGATATCCTCATCGGTGATGGCACTATCCTTCGAAGCGAATACTTCGTTCGCTCCGTGACGAATGATGTTGAGCATCTCATCTTTGTTGAGCGCGTTCTGCTTAGCATCAACCAGTCTACCTTGTTGGATGACAAGCTTATCAAGGCGTAACTTGACTTCAGCTCGCTCGACAATCTTTTCTTCGACTGTGTTTTCAGTGATAAATCTGAACACTCGCACCTGAGGGAAATTAGAATTTGTAAATGTAAAGAAATTTAAAAATGGGAATTTAGCCTGAAATCGTTTACATTCTATATATTTATTTATGATTTTTAAAATTGATTATCTAAGATGTTATGGTCCAATTCCATGATGATAATGATGTAAGATTCCAGAAATTTTTCTTAAAAATTACCAGTGTACTTTCGAGTTAGATTTATAAAAGCTAAAGCGGGAAGTCTTTGAATTGGTCAAAGTTAAAATAAAATTAAGAAGACAAACCTGTTTTTGTTGGCCGATACGATGCGCACGATCCATGGCTTGAAGATCCATCTGTGGATTCCAATCCGAGTCATAAATAATTACGACATCAGCAGTTGCAAGATTAATACCCAAACCACCGGCACGTGTTGACAACATAAAAATAAACTTCTCGCTGCCAGGTGCATTGTACTCGTTGATTTGTCTTTGACGATCCTCGTGAGCTGTATTACCATCTAAACGGCAATATTGATAACATCGCCAATGACAGTAATCTTCTAGAATATCCAACATTCTTGTCATCTGACTGAATACAAGTACTCGAGACTGTTGTTGCTGAAGCTTAGGTAACAGCTTGTCGAGAATCACAAGCTTTCCACAATTGTAAACCAGATGCTCATCAGTTGTGTATGGAGGACCAGGCTCAGCACCATCGAACAGATAGGGATGATTGCAACACTTTCGTAACTGCATGAGAATATTTTGCAAACGCATTTTCTCAATCTTACCAGCACCGTTTACTATGTCAATGTCCTTCATGAGGACTTTTGTGTACCATTCTCGTTGCATTTTGCTAAGACCTGAGATAGATGATATGCATAAGTTTTATTGAAATATTGTTTTGAAAATGAATTTAAAAAATACATTAAACACACTGCTTAGAGAAATAATAAATTTTATTGGTCAAAAGAAAAATTCTTAGAAAATTTAACTTAATTCTTTAACTTAATGTGAAATGCAAATTATAAGAACTGAAAAAGATTGTATGCTAATATAAAAAAACTAAAGATTCTTTAAGACGAGTATGATATAAAAACTAATCTTACCTATATAAACTTTGATTTCCTTCTTTGGTTTCAATCCTTTTTCTACTTCAGATTTCAACCTACGTAGTAAGAAAGGTCGGAGCACAGCATGCAATCTCTCAATGAGTGTATTGTCTCCTAAGAAACTGTTTGTGTTGAACCATGAATCGAAATCTTCAGAACTGTTGAAGACATCAGGCAGTAGGAAATTCAGAAGTGACCACAACTCGTGCAAGTTGTTTTGAAGAGGAGTACCAGTTAATAGAAGTCTGTTAGCAGTTTTGCACTCACGCAATATTTCAGATAACTTTGACTTCTCGTTCTTTAATCTATGAGCTTCATCAACTACCATATAACGCCAGTTGAACTTTTTGAAAACCCATTTTTCCCTTAAAACCATTTCATAAGACGTTACACATACATCCCACTCTCCTGGTAACATTACATCTCTAATGAAGGCATTTCTGGTATCGGAGTCACCAATAAGGAAGACAGTCCTTAAAGAGGGACACCATTTTTTAAATTCATTCATCCAGTTAGCTAAAGTTGTTTTTGGTACCACAACAATATGAGGTCCTGAGATACTTCTGAAATGTTTCATGTAACCCAGCAGCGAAATTGTTTGCAAGGTTTTACCTGTAATTAAAACAAAATTTTTTTAGAAATATAAATCGATATTAATAAAAATAATTTTTCTATGACGTACTTTGAAGTGTAATTGTTCCTTATAAACTATGAGCCTGAGTCAAAATAAACATTTTTTAAATAAATATAAGAAAAACTAATGAAATTGATAAATTGTTGTTGTGCTTCAGCAATATAAACTTTAAGATTGTTTTTCGAAAGATAATTGTTAAATAAATAATTTAACACACAATCAGCTGTTACCGAAAAAGTATGCTATTATGTCTCTGTACATTACATGCTTTTCTTCAAGTACTTCAAGTAGAGTACAAAATTCAACATTCTTCATTTAACTTACCTAGACCCATCTCATCAGCCAAAATACCATTGATTCCATTCTCATACAGCGATATCATCCAGTTGAGACCACGAATCTGATAATCCCTGAGCTCTCCAGATTTAATGTAGGGTGGAGAAGCCTCGAACCTTGTAATCGGAGCAACAACATTGGAATCCGCAGCCAGCAGCTCTTCATCCTCCTCCTGTTCGGTCTTGCTATGCCTATGATCCGCTGAATCCTTATCTTTGTCCGATAAGGATTTATCCAAGGATCTATCCAAGGATCTATCCAAGGATCTATCCAAGGATTTATCCGAGGACTTATCCGAGGATTTCTCCAATGATTTTTCTGGCTTATCCAAGTTCTTCTCCAGCAACTTTTCTGGCTTGCCGCCCTCTTGTGCAAGCTTCTCGGAGGGCAGAGGGGTTTTCCTCGGCCTTCCCGGCTTTATCTTCAACGGACTTTTGTCCTTGTTCGTGTTTGTCATGAAATGAGAGAAGATCTCAGTCTGCTTGAGCAAGAACTCGAAACGCTTGCTCCGATCGGTCTCCAGTTTAGTCTCGAAGTCGCCACCACCGCGAGACGAGGACGTCTCCGCCGACGAGTCATTGGAGTTCTCCCCGGCGTCGCTCGCATTTTCGTCCCCCTTTGACATGTTGTCGTAGCGAGGACGCGCCTCCTGCCTTCTTTTACCCTCTGCTCCTTGTTCCGATAAAACTACCTGGTGCTAACGACAATTTTCCAACGTTACGCACTGCTCCTGAAGCTGGCGCACTTTTGTTTTTTTCTTACGGCTGCTTTTCTTACTCGAAAAGCGAGAAAACACGATGTCTCGTTGAGCGGCTCAACGACGACGGCTTCGGTCGTCACACGCTCTGCAGTAGTCGAGGAAGCGCGATGCGGCAACGCGGATTCCCAGGCCCGCCATCTTTAACTCTCGAAATGTCGAGAGGTATCGATGCGTAGTGGCGCCTTTTTTATGCTCCTGCTGCCTGCTGCTGCACTTCGTTGTTCCCTTTTAACTTATTTATTTCGCTTGTTCGACAAAGCGAATGACACAATATTATACCATTCTTACACATTTTATCATTTATATATATTCTAGATTAATGATGAGGGTGTACATTTCGTTATGCAAATTAATAAAAGTTGTACTTTATAAGTGCGATCAGTAGACTGTATATGCTACTCTTGGAATGCTTTTATGCGCACAATATAGGTACTATTTATTTTAAGATCCGCAGAATTAGCAAAACATAGCTTTCAAATTCTTTCAACAACGTATGAATAAAATGCTAGTTCAAACCAAAATTTAATATTCTTAGCTATCCTTTTTTTGTAAAATACAGGATTTATTTGTAACATTATTGTGATAGGTAGGTATCTATATCAGCATTTAAAACATTTTAAAAATCTAAGTAGAACTGCTACCTTCGATCAATCGATCCACACGGATCGGATAACCATAGTATAGTGCGCATGCGCCACTTTGAAATAGGCGCGGAGACACGCTTTTTAGATAAAAATGCGCGCGAACGTTTACTATACTTACTTTAGTCGGTGAGACACCTAACTTATCGACACCAGCTTATACCCCATATTACATATATATGATTTTATACGAATGACATAAAAATAACCAAATTTAAATGGAGCACATTACAGCACAATTACTGATTTGATACGGTACTCAACTACTTTTCAATAAAACAACTGTCAAGTAATTATTCACTGTGATCTTTTTATTCATTTTTATATACAATAAATAATATAGTATAGATCATTCAAGTACATAATGTTTATTCAAGCACACAACATTCAATCTTGAAAATATCATTGTCGCAATAGTATTTTACAAAGATTTTTTTTTTATTACATAACTTAATATTTTCTTATAAAAATAGAAACTTCATTGTAATAATTTACGCGGCGATTTTTACAACTTCATCGATTTCTGGTTCATCGAGCTGACGATAAACTTCCACGGCTGAGAACGGTCTAAAAATACACATAAATATAGTTAGTATGTGAATATTCCAATACTATAGTCATGAGTACAGTACAATACTGTTCTGTAAATCAGAATAATTTGCACATCGGTATAGAATAATCGATTTACTTACTGATTTAGGGTGTACAAGTGGTAACCATAGAAAATGCCACTTTTCCTAATTTCATTAATGATCTTGACGCTTAGATCTATTCCGAATTTGGTAACGGCCTCGTCGTCGTCTTTCATCTGCTGCAACGAGTCCTGCATCCATATTGGAATGTTTGCGTGACAGATGCTAGTCATTTTGTTTAATAATTTGGCTTTCGTGAATGGAAATATGCCTGGAATTATGGGAACGGTTATTCCCGCTTCTCGACAATCGTTCACAAACTGGATGTATAATCGAGACTCGAAAAAGAATTGCGTTATTATAAAATCCGCTCCTGCGTCCACCTGCGAAATAATTCTCATTTATTATTACCCATCTTTTTGTCGCGTTAAAAATTCAATTATAGTTCGGAAGAATCGTACCTTGGCTTTGAGGTAATACAGGTCTTGATCCTTGGAAATTGATTTTGGATGCATCTCTGGATATCCCGCGACGCATATACTGAATTTGTGGCCGAAGCGTTCGCGAATAAAAGTGACTAGATCCGATGCGTGTGCGAAATCACCATTTCCTGTATGTGCATCTATTAAAACCATACGAAAAATTGTATTAAAATTTTTTCTTTAATGTTGTATCTTTCATTCAAATCAAATTCTATTCATTTGAAAGCAATCCGATTGTTTGTAAGTAATTTCTTTTCAAAGCGTTAACATGTTATCAGCAGATTTTTTTTTATTGATGAAAAATAATTGAAATATATTTTACTCTTAACAGTAATCTTTTGTAAAAAAATGTAGTTTCGTATAGTCATTGAATCAAAGAATGTAAATAAATAATTTTTAGAATATATAGGTAGTATATATACAATATTCATTCATAAAAAGTACACTCATTAACTTATGATGAATACATATCTATACATATAGGTATTCATAAACTTGTTAGACAAATGTTGCTACAATTTGTCATTTACCGATATTGAAAAGTGTCCCGGGAAAACGAAACGGATACACCAAAATTGTTAATGTTAAGCAAGTGTAAGTCAAAAATAAGTGCGTAAAACCGTCAGCATCTGAAAAATTATTTAGATGATCTTTTTCGAAACAACGACATGGAGCTATAATACGTACTGACCACAGTAACAGTTCTTACGAAGTGTTTCTCATGCGATGCAGAGATGAAAAATGTTTCCATAATCATAGATTACATATGAAGTTAGATTAAATACGTGTTATTCAAGAATGTGAAGCTATGGTATCTTTCCTACATATTTGGGATAAATACGACAGTTGATGTTACTTTACCGAACGAATCTGTTGAGCTGAACAGGAAAATTTTTCATAATGAATATTCTATCAAATGTTTCTTTAACATCACTGTATACTAATTAAACAAAGCTTCATATTCATTTATGGTCATTTGATATTATTTATAATCAAACTATGTTCCTATATAAAGAAAAAGTCTTTATAAAATGCTAGTCAATACAGATCCTAAATGAACTGTAAGCCATTAGAAAACATTTCTCATTCGTTCGATATCTCTCTCCAAGTTTCGTAATTAAGTACAGTGCACGTATACAGACATAAAACATTGAGCAATCAGCTTTGTACTATATAACGTTTCTAGTTCATAGCGTATCAGACGCGCATAGATGTATATCCCGCATTCGTTCCAATTGCATACACTATACTCGTGCGTATTATTTTTGCACAGCAAAGTTCAAAGAACTGGTACACATAATACGTATGTACGGAATGCATCTTACCTCCTTGAAGCGCGAATACGTTGACGATGCCAAGCTCGAGCGCGCGGACCAATATCTTCTCGACGTCGGTGCGTCTGAGTCCTTTGGCCGCGCAGTGCAAGAGGGTGTTACGGGGAAAGCTTTCGGCACACTTCAAGGAGGGGAAACGATCGTCCGATCCCGCTGCCTCCTCGTGCCACGTGAGCGCGTAGAACGTTGGACCGCATTTCTGGGTTTCGTTGAAGAATCTGTAAAGCGTTAACGACAGTCGGACGAGCCTTTATTTATTCGAATTTTTATAATAAAGTTATCGTTGTTACGCGTAAAGAATATTTTATCAGACTTTGTACGAGAATTTAATTGAATTATCTTTTATTTACTGTTCGGTCCGCTTTTTCTGATGCGCTCCGAAGAGATGGATCCAGAACTGCTATTACCGTAATACGCAATGTTATTTTTAATTGGCGTTTACAAGTTAATACTCATTTTTTAGCACTTGCGAGAAAACCGCTCTTAGTGATTAATTTCATATACTTATGCTCATCACGCAGATAAAGTTAATCTAAAATTTAGTAATTTAAGAAATTAATAATAATCAATTAATCACGACTAGTGTAAGAATCGAAATATTTATTTACAACTTGGTTCTATCTCTATTTTTTGTTAATTATAAAAGAATCGGCAGTCTATTTTTAATACCACTTTCACGGCCACACACGAAAAAAACATTGATTATGCACGAATGTCTGTTGCATTATTGAGAGATAAGCTTCGCGCGTTATCGCAAAAAATTATCATGCGCGCATTCTCCATCCCAATATGTATAAATCGCAAACATCAACGGTGAAGCTTTCTTAAAAATTTCTAAAAGTCACAACCGTACCAACTCGTGTACGCAGCGCCATATACGCGTACAGTTGCATTATCAAAACCTGTTTGTGCACAACAATTCACTCCGCTACGAAGAAGAAAAAGATCCCTGACACTTTAAATTGGAGCGCCCATCTCTCGTCCTTCCCAAAATCACAGATAACCGGATGGCAATTGCAAACTTTCCCAAACCATCACCGCGGTAATTCGAAAAGAGAAAAGAAGAACGTTGTGTCGCGCGATACCTATATAATACCTTTGATGAACGTCGCTCTTGGTAGGAAAGAGTTCGTAGCTGCAGAAGCACTCCTTCCTCCGTATCTTGTCGTTGAGTAGATCCGCCAGATTGACGGTCTCGCCCCTCGTCTCGTTGCGGAGGACATGATCACCGGTGTCCGGTGCCTCGTCCTCGTCGGATTGCTGTTCACCTTCCAGTACGCGATGCCTCATACCCCGAATCTTGACGGCGGCAGCTCTGATACTGTGTCGAGCTGCCGCCGCGACGACGCCACGATTCGCCGTCCAGACACTCCTGCATAGGGACGTAGTCATGGCGCAATGGCGACTGCTGCTTTCGGTTTCTCGCACCGAGCGCACACATAGCGCGGCCCTATGGGTGCTTTACTACTACTGGCCTTTCGAGAGCCTCGACACTTGTGTATATATATACGGTCGGCGCGTCGGTCTCTCGTGAGCGGCTTGCGTCTCCATTGGGTTGTCTGATCCGTGGGGCCGGTTATTGTACGCCAGCTATTGTTGCGCGCTTTTTGGGGGGTGATGTATTCGAGTATTCTAGGCGTTTCGAATGCTCGACTGCGGTCCTAATGGGACACTGATGAAAAAAAATTTAATGCAGATTTAATTTACATCGACACATTAAATAGTTATTATAATACCCGTAACGAAAAGGTTTTGGTAATGCACGTGTTTTAATGTAACAGCTTGAATATAATGTGGATTTTCATTATATGTAAATGATTGTTAGTTATTTAATTATCGATGTTATTCGATGTCGATTTTGTTAAATGCAAATATTGTAATGCTATGTATAAATACTGCGATATGGGACGTGTGGAAGCCGAGGTGGAAGCGATGCAAGTGCATGGGTTAAGGATTGTAACCGGTAGCGTTTTGATCTGCAAAAAAGGTTTCTACAGCCGGTCATTAGTCATTCGTGATGTTCTAGTATGAATTCGAATGTAGTCGGAGTTGCGAGATTTTAGGCGCCAAGAATTACGTGCAGCTGAGCACGTAGGTGTAGATTTTAGAGGTAAGCGCGGGCCTAACTCGACTATATACCTTTTCGGTTTTCAACATTTTTACGATCTTGAAGTATTCGATTTTCTCGAGCTTACGACATTAAGATTTATCGCGATCAAGTTATTGTTAATCAATATTTTATTAATTAAATTGTTTATAGCTCGTTTGAAAATTGAGTTGCAAACAGTGGGTATATGTTCATTAAGTAGAAATGATTTTTTTTGCGTGACCGGCTATTTCATTGTGAAGGTCAAACACTCATAAATTAACTTAACGAACTTTTGCGTCAGTTAAATATCTGTTGTGTACTTAATTGGAATGCATATAAAACAAGTGTTTACCGCCTAGCCTACCTGCAGCTGTGTTAAAACTTCGATTAGTGAATATTATTTATCGATTGTTCATGACAATGCTTCAATTGCGACCTCCATTTATTGCAGTAAATCCTTGATAAGAATGTATATTGCAATGCTCCAGTGGTCTTGCCATGCATGAAAATGGAGAGTATCATATGAGTCAATCACTGAAAGTCAATATTACAACCGATGGACAGTTTGAAATATATTCACTTTCGATGAGATTATATTATTTTTCTCGAAATAAGACTTATAAGAATATAATGTAACATATAATGCCGTAAATAAATAATTTGAAATAAAAAAAAAATTTAATTAAATTATATTTGTACAATGGTAAAGAAACCATTTCTTCAAATTTTTCCATAAAACGTGAAATCAAAATATTCCTATTCTTACAGGCATCTAATATTCTGATTCTATTTACATTTTAAGTCATTAAAAATACAATGTTATCGCACGTGTAAAATGCTTGTAAATTATAATGGGGACTGTTCAAATAAATAACTTTATGTATTTATTCAATAATTTGTATCAGTTAATTACTGTTCATCAGAAATATTTGAAGAGCTATAGTTTTATTACTTCGTAATTTTTAAACCATTATTTATTTTAGTTATTATGTAATATAAATATTTTATATTTTAGAAAACACGCTTAATGGTGTTTTATGTAAAAGTTTCTTATATTTTTTTTTTCATTTATCTAATATATATATATATATAGTTTATTGTAGATTCAGATTTATTAGGAGTGCATATTATAGGATAAATACATACGGGCTAGACGTGTAGAATATATATTGGTGGTACTGTGGTGAAAATAATTTCTGTGCCCAAATTGTGTGAAAGTATGTAAATAGGTATAATATGAGAAAATAGGATATGTGCAGATTATATTTCAGCAATCTGGCAGTTTGCAGATAATGGGACTGAAATTATTTTCAAAGTAGGAAAAGCTTTTTTAAAACACGATATGGGGAAGTTGACTTTCTCGAACAAAGATAGTGGGCAAAAAGTAGCAATTGCCGCACTCCTTTGGATAAGCGAGACCAGAAGAAAAATAAGCGAGCGACAAGTATAATTACTTTTCGAGGTGATTCAGGATCACCCATTCGCTATAAAATAATCATTTCTAAATATATATTAAAAATTGTTAATAAACGCGTTAGTTAATTTTCTATCAGAGATGAACCTGTTTTACAAGTGTCCAGGTGGAGGTCAGGTTAAATCTAATTGGAAAAATGAGGCATATGGATGATCAGGGCCTGATCCGATCAAGTATTGCATGCCTACATAGGTTTCCCTATTAGATCTCCTAATCAGAGCCTGATTTCAAGTAGCGATATCTTGAGTTCATTTCTACTCGGGACGCTGATTGATTATTATACACATACCTGATTGTTTTTACTCAAATTAGGGCCTCATCAGACAATTTACAATAATGATAAAGCTTTAGAATACCATACCTAGTTCTAATTTCAGTCTTATATCTTCATTTCTAGACAAGCTATGTATATATAATTTACTCGATAAGGTAGGAATCTGCTAGTAAAATTGATACCACATTTTGAGCTTGCGCACTTTACGTACCGGCAACGTCCATACCACGCTGAATACACCAGTTCTCGTCCGATCACTGAAGTTAAGCAGCATTGGGCGCGGTTAGTACTTGGATGGGTGACCGCTTGGGAACCCCGCGTGCTGTTGCCATCCTTTTTTTTTTTTAATTTTTATTATGAAACATATTTTGCATCTTATATATCACATATACGCATGCGATTAACGATATCCCGAGTAGAAATAAGGTCAGACGGGGCAGTGTATTACATCCGGCTCGGGCCAGAAGCACCGGTGCTGGCCCTAATGAGTCTTGAAACACTTTTTGGGCCAGGCCCGGATGTTGCAGCCGTGCGATAGCCTGACCTATAGTTGCCCTTCCTGCAGCCGTTGTTAGGCCGTATCTTATATTTTACGGTCTCATACGGATCAATTCACAAAATTTCAATAAAATTATAATGGTTTTTTCAATTATTAAAGATTTTTAACATGTTTCTAACAATTTGCGTATCCTTAAATATAAAAAAAAATAAAAATACCCTTTATTGAAACATTATATCAATAAAGTTTTCTCGAAAACTATCATTTATAACTTTTATTAAAATATAAGAAATTCTGGATTTTCAAGTCTACTTTTGGGTAAGCGACGAGAGAGCTTAAGAGCCTGTATTAGGTAGTGCAATTTCAAACTTTTTTTCTCTTTCGTTTGACTGGTGACCCAACCAACTAAAAAAACTTTAATTAAAAAGTTTAATGTTTTAACTTTTGATAAGTATTTTATTTTTTATCGGTTTCGAAAAACGCTGGAGCCAGCTTATTAAATAATGATTTGATAATTATTACAACTCATCATTATCTCTCCTTTTCAATCTTAGTTATTCAGAAAAATATTTTAAATGAGAATTTCAAGCAACTGTTATACCGAACTACCTCAATTTTTCTTTCACTATTAATTTTAAAATTAATACAAATTTTATGATCAAAATAAAATGCAAATGTTAAATTTTTATTTTAGCTATATATACTCGATGTATCAGTAATAGACAATGAATTATTTGCAATAAAATGATTATGGAATGTAACTCATACCGGCCAATTCATACTTTACACCACTGAAATTTTACAATATCTTATACTTATAACTTATTGACTCTTGTTTACATCTTTGGATTTCCAAATATTTCATCAACGAATAGCGTTGTCATATATTTTATTTGCAGAAAATACTATCTGTATTTTCTAAATTTTTTTTTAATACTAAATATTCTCAGCATTTAGTCTGCTTTCCTTTTATTTTTATTTTTCGGTATATGCAAACAACTATAAAACATTCAAATCATAAGTCACGGTACTTTGAATAAAAGAGTGAAATATATAATAATTTAAAATTAATAAGGGTTTTAAATGTAAAGGACATCTATGTAAAGGGATAAAAAGAAGAAAATAAAACAAACAAAATTCTTTAGTAATTTTATTTTCCTTTCGCAATGCTTATATTACAAAACATACTTTTCCAGACACATTGAAAATATGCTCTATTTACACTGGATGTGTAACATCTCGTCTTTACAGGAATAATTAAAATTGTAATATTATATAATAGGTATTCTCATAGGCTTTCGTACGATAATATATGATTATGGCAGTAAATTTACAATAGAGTCTATTATCATTTGCATAATTATTATATGTATGTTATACGTGTAATGCATAATGTCATTATATGTACTGTAAGAAAGAAAAATCAAACAAATCAATACTCTCGTTCTTTTTCTCTCTTAATTCATTACTACATATATCCTGCTATATGTAAATTAAATACGAACACTTTCCAATGTTGTCTATAAAATAAAAATCAATGAGTGATATTAATTAAATGATATATTGCGATATGACTTCCAGACACGTCTTGTCGAACACATTAAAAATGAGAAAAAGAAACAAAATCATGAGGAATCGAAGCGAAGACTTTCTTAGAACATTACAATATCGACCATATAAACGCACGTCGATTATTTTTTTTTTTTTTTTGAATTCTCTAATAATAAGCAAACCCTCAACAATCTCGGCCTTTGATTTACTAAGATCCTGCGATATGTTGCGAAACCCGATAAGCTTAGGAGAAAAGCACAGAGATCGATTGGACCCCAGGACAATTCAAGTCCAATCGATATTTTACTTATTTACTTTTTTTTATATTTTATTTTTATTTGTTTTGCCTATCATCACACACAAAGAGTCCCTTGCACTAAAATGTCAAACGAGAGAAAGAAACTGATGAATGTCAAATAAACAAAGATTTCTCTAATATTGTCTAAGAGTGCCTTGCAATTCTTATATTTTCTCTCTTTCTCTCGCTTTCCGCCGTGAATACCCATCGTTTTGCCGTCGCTTTGCATTTCAGTCTAAGTTTACAAAGTTACAATTATTACAATATACTCGGTGTTTTCTGGTACTTTTTTTTTCTTGTTTTCATGTAATTATACATTTTGAATACGATGAGAAAGAAATTATTTACTACTGTTACACGCCAAGCGACTATGTATGTACAATGCATCGTTTTTATCCTTACACCTTACACGCTACGTTTTTTTTTCTTCATTTATCTCGAATAACACGCTATTTGTAATATTTCTCGTAGAAAAGGAAAAAAAAAAGTTAAATCGAAATCGACGGCTCCTTAATTAAAGACGAGGGATAAAGTAAGATCGTAAATCAATGATAAAGATAAATGAAAGTAATCGAACGCGAGCTAGTTGGCAGTAGTGCTTTGTCTCGACTAAACCGTAAAATGACTAAACTTAGAAGCTACCTAAGAGTGCAATTTTTTTATCATTTTTAATGCAAGAATCACAAATGAAAATTATGCTAATGGGTACTTTTGTTTTCTTGTTTTTCATTTAAGCTGGCCGCGGCAACGCATCCGCGGCTCTTGCGCAAGGTACAAAAATGGAGCTATTCTATAGGTATACAAAGAAACCGCGCCTAAAAAGCTGCTCATCCTTTTGTAGCATCTTTCACTGCGGTCTATTTTTTTTTCGCACTTCTACTGCACCTTGTTTCTTCTCTCTTTTTTATAAACATTCTACTACAGGTAATATCAGCAACTGATTTCAACGTTTACTATTTCTTTGTTTTATCGTTAAACTCACTGTTCAAAGTAAACTAGGAGTCATTCACACACGCAAAACAAGGAGAACATACTTCGTCGCAATCACAAAGTTCCTAAACAATATTGCATCAACCAATTTCGGTTCGTAAAATCAATAAAGCTCTAACTAGTTTAATTTTTTTTTCTCTAATTGTATATAAAAAACTTCGTCACACTAATCATATAATAAAAAAAAAAAACAAAACAAAATCCTTTCCAGCCCCACCGCAAACTCATTTCTCTTTCGCACAACATTACGCACCTCACAGACGAACAAATTTTAAACATTTAGTACGATATTCTCGACTCATTTCGTTCGCTCTATAAACGAAAAACAAAAACATTACACTATAAGTCATCCAATCGTCACTCCGCAATAATCGGATAAAAGTAGCGCCTAAATAAGTGAACTAGCACGATTCTCACAGTCAGAAATTATTCTTAGTCATGAAACACGTATCAAGACGTGCTGTTCCTGTGTTTTTTGCTCTTGCCCTTGCCGCCAGTAGGGGCTCCACTACCGGGCGACTGCTCGTCGTTCTCGCTACGGCGACGCTTTTCCTTCATCTGCTTCTCCATGGCGAGCATCGTGATCATCTTTTTGTGCGAGTCGCCGACTATCCAGCCGTGCTGCTCCTGCCTGTCGTCCTCCTGTCCCTCTTGTACGGGGACGACGACCGGAGCCGGTGGAACGACAACCGGTACGACGACTTCCTCGTCGTCGTCGCTCGAGCTCGACCAGTAGTACAGCTGATTGGCGGCGGCGCGTTTTCTACGACCTATCGCCACACCCACGCCCTCGTCAACTTTGTTCCAGGACTTGGTGGCTTTCAATTCCTCGTCGCCGTCCAGGTCGGATTCACGCCTGTTGCTCAACGATCGCGGCTGCGACTCCTTCATCTCCTTGCCGCGATTCAGGGACGTAGGCCGGCTCTTGGCGCGAGCTTGACCGGCGCTTCCGGGGCTCTGTTTCGCTTTCTTTGCCTCGTTCGGCGTTTTCGCCTCTGCTTTCTGGACTTTCTTGCCTTTCGGCGTCGATTTCGCAGCTGCTTTCTTTTTCTTCGTGAGAACAGGCTCGACAGCATTACCGTTCGCCTCTTCGTTCTCGGTGTCGGTGGTCAATCTCGTTGTCGATTTTGGCCTCTTGGACTTGTTGGTGTTACTGTCGCTTTCATCGAGCACTTCGCGGCTTTTCTGCTTGTGCGAGTGTTTCTTCGGCGAGGCTTTGCTGCGTTTGGCCGGGATCTTCTCTTTAGCTTCCGCTAAGGTTTCCTGAGTCGTTTGCTTCTTCTCGTCCTTTTCCGAGCCCGAGGCCTCGCTCGCCGCGCTCTGACGCTTCTCCTCGAGCTCGCGCATTATCGCCTCCTCTATGGCCTTCTGTTCTTTCGCGATCATCTGCTCGTGCTTCTTCTCTATGTACCTCTCCTTTCGTTTTTCCTTGGACTCGCGTTGCTTTTGCTTGCTGCGCACTTTCTCGTGACTGTCCACCTTGTCGGTTGTCTTTTTGCTGTAGGGTATCGAGAGCTCCTCGTCCGAGCTGCTGATCTCGGCGAGCAAGCCCTGCTTGCCGATCGCGCACTTCCTCTGCCGCCTCGTGGGCTGAAGATCGAGCAATATGCGCTCCTGCTCTTCTTTCAGTTTCTTTAGCTGCTGTTTTCGCTTTTTCGACTCTTGCACTTTGCGACTGAGGAAAACGTGGAGCGGCAAGTTCTCGGGCTGACGCTGTGGCTTCTCGTTACCCGATAGCTTCTCCGGTAGGTCCGGTAACGTCACCTCCTCCTCCTCCTCCTCCTCCTCCTCCTGCTCCTGCTCCTGCTCCTGCTCCTCCTCCTCCTCCTCCTCCTCCTCCTCCTCCGCTTCCTCGTTATCCTGACAATCGTCGACTTCATCGTCTTTCTGGTAAGCTTCGACCGTGGGCTGTTCAGCTACAACAGAGGCTCTTTCTTTCTTGGCAGTCGACGAGGAAGTTTCATCCTGTGGACGATCCAAGAGGTCTAGAGCATCCTCGATCGAGATGTACTTTTCTGTGCTCGCGGATTTCTTATCCTGCGCAGGAAGCGACATAGATGGTGTTTCCGGTGCCTTGGGGAGGGACTGAGACTTGTCTTCGGCCGCGGCTATGGATAATTCGTCGCGATCCGAGTCGATGATCGAGCTGTCTTCGCGATACAGATCGTCGAGCTCGAAAGTTCGTCCTTCCGTCTCGTCGTCGCTGTTCGTACGCTGCTCCATGTCCCCCGGGTCTTTCAAGTTCTCGTCAATTACGAGCGGCGTATCGGAAAGTTCCTCGGACTCGGATTTTTTGTTGTTTTCCAGATCTAGGATGGGAGAGTTGCTCTTGGAATCGTTAACGTCGTCGATTCGCTTAGGCCAATCCTCCGCTTGACTTTCGGCATTCTGAGACTCTTCATTGATCAAGCTCTCTTTGTCCTTTGGCTGTTCCTCTACTGTTGAAAAATAAGGTATTTATAATTCCAAATGTAACATTAAAATAAACCCATTATTGATATTATTGCAATGGGGAAAAAACAAAGTATGATTTAAGCGTTGCAAATGAGATGCAGTTATTTATAGTACTATAGTAAAAAGTGTGTACCTAATTCATCGGTAACTTCATTCGCAGGTGGTTCATCGGAAGCAATAACGAGTTTGCCCTCCTCGAAGTTATCCGCCTCGTCATCCTCGATTTCTCGCTCGAATTCGCTCTCGGACGAGGTCGACGACATCTCCGCGAAAAGATTCTGCTTGCCTTTCGAGCACGTTCTCTGACTCTTGGATATACCGACGCCTATATCGTCGGCTTTTAATTTCGTCACGAACTCGTCCGAACTGTCGTCCTCGTACCAGGCGTTCCGAGACTTTTTCTTCGCGCCTTTGCCGCTCTTCTTCTTCGATTTTCCCGAGTGCTTATTACCCGTACTGTGTTCTCCGGAGGAGCGTTTGGACTTTTGCCGCCTCTCAACGAACTCGTCCATCGGACCTACGATATTTCAATAGATTAATATAACTCTATCGATTTTTTCCCATTTCTAACATTTATACCTTTCTTTTTTTTTTTTTTTCAAATAATAATTAATATTGTATAAAATTTTAACAACATGCTGTCTATGATTAATATTAATTTACCCATTAAGACTTTAATTATGGATTGTCTAATATTGGTACGAAAACCATTTTAAAAATATATACCTATAACATTGGGTTGTAGCGGTTTCGCGTCGTTGGCCACAAAGTTGGTCACAGGCTTGTTCTTGGGCGCGAACTTTTCTATATCCTTGAACTTGCGATCGAACATATTCTCGAGATTCTCAGCCAATGCACCTACAGCCTTGCCGTTGGTCAGCGTGTCGTTGATGGTTTTAGAGAGTAGGGCCGACATGTTGAGCTCCTTCGGTGGCTCGGCCTTGACGCGATACGAGAGGACGGATGTGAAACCGGGATCGCTGACACCCTCCTCCTCGTCGAACTCGTAAACATCCTTAATCTTGTCCTTAATTTTGTTCTTGCTCGGCGCGTTCGGCTGGTCCTTTTTCTTGGCGAAAGTGCCGGCGCTGTTGTCGCGTCGCTTCTTCCTCTCGGCCAATCCACCCCGATTCTGGCTCGTTCTTATCAAGGAGAAACTTTGCTGCTGCAGTGGCTGGCTGGCCTTCGCCTTCTTTTGCTTTCTCGACTTTTCCGACGACTTGGGAGTTTTCAACTTCTCGAGCTGCTTCTTCTCGTACAGCTCCTTTTTGCGCTCGAACAGCTCTTTGATGGGGTTCTTCGACTTCTTGGCCGGTGATTTCGCCTCGTGATGGTGATGGTGGTGGTGGTGGTGCTCGTGTGGCTGCTTCTGCTCCTCTGCCGGCATGCTCGTTGTTTCTTTGCGCGTGGGCGAGGATTTTGGTGGTTTGTCGGGTACCGTTGGAGTAGTCGACGTAGGTGCACGAGCGCACGCCAACTCGGCCAAGAGTTTCATCGGCGTAGAAGCACTGGGACGAGGAAAATTTTATTTTTGTAAATAGGGCGATCAAATGAGGGTTATAAATTGTACTGTATAATCAAAGTTCAAATTGTGTAGTATTTTTTCAATTTTTGACTAAAGTAAATTCGAAAGAAAATTTACAAAGGAAGTGTGTTTAAATTCACTTTCAGTGTTATACATATATAGCGATTGGCATATCTATCAGTTAAGAACTTAGCATAAGAATTTCTATGAATGATTCTGCTGAGAACTTACTTATGATCGTGTTTCTCATTGTTGTGGAGCAAATTGGAGAGCAGCGCCCTGTCCAACAGCCCACCCAAGCCATTGTTGCACTTGGTCTTGGACTGTCCCTGGACAGCCCCGTCGTAGGGATAAGCATCGTAATCGGGCCGAGGTCCGGCGGCAGCCGAGGGACTGGCGGTGCTGTTCTTCTGTCCAAAGCTCGTGGCTATCAAGTTCTCGCTCTCGCGCATCCTCTGCTGTATCTTATCCCTGAGCTTGTTGTTGTGCTCGAAGGCGACGTCGAGGCTGTCGTCGTAGCCGAGATTGTCCTCGGCCTCGGCTGCGCGATGATGGTGCAGCAGTCCCTCATCGGGACTCGCCGAACGACTGTGTCTGCCGCTATTGTGCCGACTGTGATTGTGACCGTGGTGGTGGTGGTGATGGTGGTGATGGTGATGGTGATGGTGGCCGCGGCCGCGTTTCGTCGTCGCGCCGCCACTGCCGCCACCGCCGCCGCCGCCGCCGCCGCCGCCGCCGCCTCCGCCGCTGTACTCCTTCTCGCGGCTGTTGTACTCCTCGCCGAGTAGCTGTTAAGAGAAACATCACGACGATGCGTGGACTTAGATGCTGTGTATCCAGCTGTACGTTTATGTTTTCGTTCGACATGCTGCAGAGCTGTACATTGATGCGGGAAAAAGGTTCGGTTGGGGTTTTACGAATTACTTTTTCAGAACTTGGCCGCGAGGTGATAGATTATATTCAATCGGCGTAAAAAGTAATTGGTAAGGTGAACAAACCCTTTTTTTCGCGTAATGTTTTCTTCGCGGGATTTTACGAAATAACGAGAGATATACATATATATGCGAGAGTGTTTGGCATGCCCTTAATTAATATCTATGTAATTATTAGCCTTAAACAGGGATGGAAATTTCACAAAGCGCTATAGTAGTGGAAACATTGATTTTCACAATATCATGTAACTACGAATTTAAAGTGCATTTAAATTGCTTAATGTTATAGAATATTCAATATACAAATCCGCAAAATATAATTACTGCAAAATTCAAGTGCTCCTTAGCACGGTTAAATATAACGATTATATTCTAAGCTTTTAAATTCACGTGGAAAAGCACAGACGCTTAAATAATGTTTATGTATTTATGTACAAGAGACTCTCTACGTTTATAAGCTTTGTGTAAATGGTTTAAAGATGGATAATCAAAAATCGTATATAAATATCTGAAATATGGTTGAATCGGTGCTATACAATTACATAATCATCTCCGAACTCTCAGGATATTATTTGCAGTAATGCCAATACTCGATGATAAATTAATGCGATTGAATGGTTCGCTCATTGAACGACTGCTGTAGCTTCGTAGATAATAAACACGATAACAGTGATCTAATACATCTTCATAAGTGCAGTGCAACGTTCGATGGCGTTTACGTTTACGATAAAACACAGTGGATGAATATAGTGGAGGCACTTAGACACTTTAAATACGTTTTGATATAAGAGCTATGTCTACCTTTTCGCATGCATACCAAGAGAACATTGTCTGTACAAAGCTGGGTCATAGGTCCTGTAAAAATGTTCGATGGAGATATTCAGACAGCCTGCGATGATTAACGATGAGCGACTCACGCTCCATTTTCTCGCGCGACGTAGAAGTGACAATAGAATATTTTTAAATGTTTATGTGCGGCTTTACAGGTTACAAAGCTTCTAAGAGATTCGTTTTTCGTACTACTTACTATATCGTTTTAATGGAAATTGAGTTCTTACGGATTTTCTTAATGTACTTTTATAGTACATCTAGTTTTTGTTATCTATTATCTACTATTATCTACGAATCTTTTCCTAATAACCTGATGTTAGACCACTTAATCATTTACATCATTTCAATCAGTTACAAAAAGTATTCTAGCTAGTATTTGAACTACCATATGTATACGATTTATTGAAATTTTATGTTAATATATATCTCGATGTGCGAAACAATTTTGAATTATATTGCGGATGAGATGCGATGAAAACATGATAAAATGTAGGTGCAGGATAAAATATTTTTCTAGTTATGAATTTGAACGGACAGCTTTTAAATAATAAATTTTGCACACGTGTAAGATTATTTACATAAGAATAAAAATATCTAACAGTAAACAAGTAGCCACATTATTTATTAGATTTATCATCAAAAAGCTCGATCTAAAAAATAAAAATTTAATTAAATGAATTTTTGGAATTAACGTGAATTGAATTACGATAAAAAATAGTAATAAATATTTTATATTACATCTTTCAGTAATTTCTACATTTTAATGATGGAAAGAACAACTTTTCACACGTACTTGATTCATTTTCTACGCTTATAAAAAAAAAAAAGAAAAAAAGAAAAAAAAAAGACTTCATCCACACTAAAAGATCCAATCCACCAAAAAGTAGAAAAATCATTTTCTCACCTGATTAACGGATTCGAGTAAGCTTCCAAGGCTGTTTTGGCTCTCGACATCCCTCCACCTGTCCTTGGTGCCTCTGAACACTCCCATCTGTTCGTCCTTTCTATGGTGATGATGATAGGATCCAGCAGCGGCAGTCTGATCACCCGTATGATCGAGCTTGATCTTCTTCGCACCTCTGAGCTCTTTCTCGCTGGTCGCTTTAAGCCTCGAGCAGCACTCGACGAACAGTTCCTCGTCGAAGTTCAATACCTTGGTGGCCTGACTCGTCGCTTTCTCCGGAGTGTTTTTCTCGAGGATCGGTAACTCGAGGTCCAGTGCGTTGTCCTCGATCGCGTCCGTGGGCGCGATCGTTACCACTTCGGTGGGGCCGTCGACGTCCTCGAGGCTCGAGGCGTTCTGCGGTGACCTGATCACGATTTTCTCGGCTGTGAATGCGCACGATGAGCTACGTGACTTTTTCTTCTTAGACTTCTGTCGCTCTTTCGGCTTCTCCTCGTCGCTGCTGCTCGACCCTGAGCTGCGCACAGTTTCGTTCTCCTCGTCGTCGCTCGAGTCTCGAGTGTAGAGCGGCGACATTCTCCCATTCATCTTGTCCTCCTCGTCTTCCTCGTCCTCATCGTTATTGGTGTTTTCGACCTCGGACATCGCTACCTTTTCCCTCTCGAGCGTCGACTGCGAAACTTGCGACTCTTCGGTATTGTTCTCTTCGTCCTCGTGGTTACTCTGATATTTCGCCTGTTTCGAGTCGGACGCTAACGATTCCAAATCCCTCGCGTTACTCCTCTTCCTCCCTTTCTTTGGCTTGGGTGTAGTTTGCTTCTTCGCCTCGGCGGATTTCTCGTCAGGACCGTTCTCGTCTTGGCTCAGCTCCTCGTTCTCGGTCTTTTCATTGGCTGGACTCGGTGATTTGCGATTTCGCCTCGAGAGTCGCTGACTCTTGGCTACGCGAGCCTCGTCGGGAAGTGGCGAGTCGTCGTTGAAGGCCCTAGAGATGAGTTCCTCGGCGCGTTTCTTGCTCTGTCTGCTTCTGCCGTTCGATTCGGCGGACTTTTTCGAACTGCTGCGGCTGCGCAAATTCTTTTTCGATCTGGATCTAGAATTTCTTTTGGTAGATTTGTCCAAGTCGCTGTCGGACGAGTTGTTCTCCGATCTGGATTGCCAATCGTCGAGGACCTCCTTTACTTTGTCGACTTTCTCGCCGCCGAACACGCGACCGAACACACTCTTGACGATCTTGTTTTTGCTCTTCTGCACCTTGTCGTCTTCCTTATCCCCCTCGACTTCGCTTTCTTCGCTCAAGCTCGAGGCTTGGTTCGTTGCTTTGTTGCTGTTATTCTTCGGCTTTTTGCCACGACGCTTCGACTTTTTCTCCTCAGATTTCGAAGCTTTGAGGGATTTCTTGTTGGAGGCTTTGTTACTCGCTGGCGACTTCCATGAATCTTCTTGATCTTTTGTTTCCGCTGTGGTCTCAATGTCTGTGGGTGCCTTTTCAACTGTGGCCGTTGCAGCCAATTCCGAAATTGCCACTGGTGATTCTCTCGTCACAGGCTTTTTGATGTTTATAACGTCGACGGGCTCGATGCTGTTGAGAACGTCTGTGCCCTGACTATCCTCATCGGGTTGCTTGGCAATTTCCGTGGTCATCTCCGGATCATCCAACAGTTTCTGGATATCTACGGACATGTTAGTGTCCAAGGAATTGTCGTCGCTATCGAAGCCTGTGAGCATCGATGCCGACAAATCATTCTTGCCGTCTTCGAATGCTTTGAAGTTCTGTGTATTTAGATTTGGGAAGATCAACTGCTGCTGGGAATCGTCACCCTTCTTTTTCGCAGCTGCTTCAGGAAGAATGGCTTCGGTCGCTTCGACGAGCTTAGACTCTACCGGCAGCGATGGAATCGAGATTTCGGATGACGTCGCATTGTCTAAAATTTCCGTGGATGAATCGAGTATTATGTTGGATTTTGATTTTTTGTCGGCGCATTTTTCTCGTTGTAGCTCCCATTCCAGGGTTTCTTTCGGAGGTAACGATGATACGTCTGATTGCTCTTGCGACGTTTGTTTTGCTGGGACTTGTGATGCTTTTTTATTTGCCTTTTTATTTTGATTTTTCTTAGATTTCGATTGCTTTTGATTAACAGGTATTGAATCTTGGACGAGAGGCTCGATCTCTTTCTTTTCCGACTCCGAATCGTCAACGATGGATTTTTCATTTTCGATAGAAACACTCTCATCGATTACCAGCTTATCCGTTTCAGCATCCACTGGTTTCGGTTTTCTACCTCTCTTTTTCTTTGTTAATACGCTTGTTTGTTCATTAGTGATAAGTTGATCTTTTTGCTCTGATACTAATTTTTCGTCCTCGTTCTGATCTACTTTTGATTCTGTCATATTCTCTTTCTCATTCTCATTTGTTTCTTTTTCTTTTTCCACGTTCTTCACAGACGTTTGACTCTCTTGCAGATTATCGTCTATATCGGATTTATTGATTTTCTTTTTATTCTGATTCTTTTTGCCTTTAGATTTCTTTGCGGAAACGTCCTTTTCGGTATCAGAAACTTCGGTTGCTGTAACGCTTACGTTACTTTTATCTCGCCTGTTTCTCGAACTTTCTTTTGGCTTTTTAATAGAAACATCTTTCTCGATATCCCACTGCTCGGCTTCAACGGTACTGGCATTACTTCTGCCCCTCTTAGATCTCGAACTTTCTTGATCGCTGCTGTTCTTGCGCGACTCGATGATGTCAAAATCAAAGTTTTCATCTTCTTTGTAGCTCGGCCTCAGCTGGTTCCTTTTCGGCCTTGAATTTTCTGAAGTAATGTTCGCCTGACTGACATTTTGATTTCTATTTCGATTAGTTCTTCTGGTTTCGTTCGTTACATTCTTTTTCTCGGGATATCTCTTTGATTTGGCTTCTTTTTTACTATTTACAGCTTCAAGCTCAGCATCACTTATTTTCTCTAAAGAATCGTCAGATTTTGCTAATTCGTCGGTCGCTTTTAATATCGAGCTATCCTCCGAACTCTTCCCATCTGCAAACACATTACTAAGATTGAAATCGGTAACTGTCGGTAATTCGGATTCAGAATGCAGAGTTTTCGTAGGCTCAGGCGAATTCAGATCGAGATGCTCGTCGGCCAAATTTTTCTTCTTTTTGTCCTTTTTCTTCTTTGATGCTGCCTTGATTATTGATGCTGCTACCTTTTTATGAATGCGAACTTCCTTCACGGGAGTCGAAGTTGCCTCAGGAGTAACTGGACTGACATGATCAGTGAGCACATACTCGTCGTGGCTCATGTTCTCCGTGATTTTACAGATTTCCTCATCAAGCATCTCGTCTTCTAGCTCTTCTTCTGGTGATTTATGACACAGTAAAGGTTCCGGAATGTTTATAGCACTGACACTTTCGATAAAACTCGTAATATTTTTCTCAACGCCCGCAATTAATGATTCTTCAATAGTCTGTTTAACTAACATTGTCTCACTTTCTTTGATAACTAAATTTTCTGGTAAAATTACTTCTTTCTCTATTTTGCTTTCAACTTTCTCCTCTTTTTCTTTAGTATTTTCCTTTTCTTTTTCTATTTCTAATTCTTTTTCCTTTTCTTTTTCTATTTCTAATTCTTTTTCCTTTTCTTTTTTTATTTCTATTTCTAATTCTCGTTCCTTTTCTTTTTCTATTTCTAATTCTTCTTCCTTTTCTTTTTCTATTTCCAATTCTTTTCGCTTTTCTTTTTCTTTTTCAATGACAATGTCCTTTTCTTTTTCTATTTCCAATTCTTTTTGCTTTTCTTTTTCTTTTTCAATAACAATGTCCTTTTCTTTTTCTTTTTCAATTACAATTTCCTTTTCTTTTTCTTTTTCAATTACAATGTCCTTTTCTTTTTCTTTATCAATTACAATGTCCTTTTCTTTTTCTTTTTCAATTAAAATGTCCTTTTCTGTTTCTTTTTCAATTTCCATTTGCTTTCGTTTTTCATTTTTCATTAGTTTTCGTTTGTCGGTTTCCATTTTCTTATCTTCTTCTATTTCTCTCATTACGAATTCAGGCGCTAGTAGTTGTAATATGTGTGTCTGCGACGAGTTGTGCTTGTTCAAACTGCTCCTACGTGTAAAGCTTGTTTTACACACATCGCAAAAGAACTTGGCCTCTTCTTTTGTAAGCTTTTTCTTACAAACTATCAATATTTTACCGGATTTAGTAACGATTGCGAAATTGCCGGGTGTTCGTTTTTTCGGTGCTTGCAGATCGACGCCTGCAGATTCATCGACTTCTAGAGCAGATATTTCCTTAGTCAATGTACTGTCTTTTTTATCTGTTGGTTCCAGATTTTTTTCGAGAGAACTTAATTGAGACTCTGGCGTATTCACAGACTTGTCGTCCACTTTAGCAGGCTCAGAAATATTTTCATATGCCGGCGTATCATTACTTTCATCTTTTATAAGATCTGCTTCCTTTTCAGGAATTGTAACTTGTTCAGGAATCGGAAGTTGCTCAACCATTGGAACTTCTTCGGGCTCTATATTTTTGGTGACTGTTTCTTGCGATGCGGATTCCTTCTCGATTTGGCTTGTACTTTCGTCAAAGCTCTCGGGAATAGTTTCTTCATTGTCTGATTTTCCAATATCTTTAGTTTCAGATTCTGTAAAAGTTTCACTGTCGCTGAGTTGATCTTCTGCCAGAGACACATTTGTCTTTGTTTTTCGATTTGACACTCGCCTCTTTTCAGGTCTGCTGTCAGTT
Source organism: Megastigmus dorsalis (assembly GCA_900490025.1). Lineage (NCBI taxonomy): Eukaryota > Metazoa > Arthropoda > Insecta > Hymenoptera > Megastigmidae > Megastigmus > Megastigmus dorsalis. The sequence continues at coordinate 69,798 of UELU01129014.1, forward strand.
GACGATGTATTTTCATCGATAGAACTCACTGAAACATCCCGACTGATGTCGAGTACATTCTTTCGTTGGGAACGTCTTCTTCTCGATGTATCCATTTCATTTGCCGACGAAACATCAGAATCGTCTGACTCTCTAACATTACTGTATATCGAATCAGATTCATCTTTTCTGCTGTTACGGGTGCTTCGTCTCGAAGTTCGCTTCGGAGTTGATTTTTCCTCGGATTCCGAAATTGACGAATTTTGATCAAAATTATCACTGCTCAACTCTGATTTATCTTCTACTAATGGTTTATCCAAAGAATCTTCTTCTTCTTTCTCCAATTCTTGATCACTTGCAATATTTTTCGATTTTCTTTTTGAGTTACGTTTTTTAGTGGGTTTGGCAACTTCTGTAAATTCAGGAATTTTGAATGATTCGTCGAGAATGATTGGAGATTTTTCACTTGAATTTGGAACACTGGTCGATTCATCGGATAAAATCGGAGAAGATTCACTTGATAATTTCTTGGATGCTTTTTTCTTTCGTTTTGCAGTTTTCGCCGCATTCTCGGTGTCTTTTAGCACTAAATTTTGTACATCTAAATCATTATTAATTATACTTTCATCTTTTTGAGATAATTCTACCTCCGGGATTTGTTCTGTAACTAATGGTTCACTTATATTAACTTGAATATTTATTTCATCAGATTTTACAGATTCCTTTTGTTCAACTATTGATTCCGTCGGTCCTAAATTAATCGCACTTTCTTCTTGAATAACTATATTACTACTATCATTTGCTATCTTCAATTCTACATCTGCTTCAACTTGTTTTTCTAAATTTACAACCAAATTATCATTATCTTTTATGTCTGTCACTTTATCACTTTCATCGACTAAATTAGTAGCTTCACTCTTATTCTTCTTTTGTCCACTTTTACGTTTACATTTCTTCGTCGTCTCTTTATTCTTTTTGTCATCTTTTAGTCCTACAGTAACTTCGGTATCTGCATTATTTGAATTAAATTCTTCATCGTCCTCGGGTGCTTTTCTCTTTCCTGGTTTCATGGTTTCCCTTTCAGCTTCGGTGCACGCATCTTTCTTCACCTCATTTAATCTTGGTCTTTCGAGCAATTTCATCATATCCGCGAGACTCATTTCTTCCTGATTCTCGTCATCTTCATTTCCGTTATCTATCGCTTTCTTCTTGTTTTTCTTAGGCTGCGCGCTATCCAGAGATCGTTTTTTAGGATTCGGTTTTCCCTTCGCCTCCGCTTTCTCGGTTTCTTCTACGACGGGCAGCGTTGTATCTATATTTGTGATTTGTTCAGAATCGACTTTCTCGATCGCACCATTTAAAACTTCAGTGTCTTCCTGTTTTTCTTCAGGTTTATCGTCAGTTTTCAACGGTGCTATCGCGGTTTCAGTAAGCGCTTCTCCGGTAACGTTAGCATTGATATTCTCATCAATTTTCAGTAATTTATCAGCTACATTATTTTCAACACTCGCTTCGAGTAACGGAGCAGAACTATTTACAATATTTACCGTTGCCGTTTCATTTAATTTTACACTCGACTCCTTATTTAACAAACTTTCAATTTTAATTTCTTCTGTTATTTTTGTACTATTAGATTCATTTAGTTTCACTTTTTCTGCACTCTCTGAATTCTTTAGATTTTGCGATGATGCGTGCCCCATGTCCACGTGACAACTACCCTCACCATCTAAGGAAACATCTTTTTGTTTAGCTATCTTCGAAACGATTTTTTCTAAAAACGATCCCTTCCCTTTTGGTTTCCTTCTCGACAGATCCAAAATTATATCATTCGTGGGTTGCTCCTCAATAACAATAGCACTTGATTTGACTTCTTTATCATCTTTCTGTTTCGGAACAGGAGATGTTAGGTTTTGGCTCTCTTCAGCAGGTTTAGGACTGGCCTGTTCCTCAGGTTTAGCTACATCCACCGCTTGTTTCGCCACCTCATCACTCTGCTTCTTTTTTACATCAAATATATCGGCAGCACTAGCACTCAGCTCATTCTGTTTATATTCCTCAAGTGTAACAGGTGCAGCAGCTGTCACAGTCACCTCACTCGGTTTGGTTACCTCAAGTGTAACAGGAGCAGCAGCAGTCACACTCAGCTCACTCTGTTTGGCTACGTCGAGTGAAACAGGAGGAACAGCAGTGGCACTGAGTTCAATGTTTTTGGCTACGTCGAGTGAAACAGGAGGAACAGCAGTGGCACTCGGTTCACTGTTTTTGGTTACCTCGAGTGAAACAGGAGGGCCGGCACTGGCACTCAGTTCACTCTGTTTGGTTACCTCGAGTGAAACAGGAGGGCCGGCACTAGCGCTCAGATCGCATGCCTCCGACGATTTGTTACTGCTTTCACCACTGCTAGACGAAATATTTTCCACGGCAGACTGACTGTTATTTTGGCACGCGTTGTCAGGATCAGCGCTCTCACTTTCCACGCTAGTGTGTACCGTCAAAACCACTGTGGCATCTTGCGTGTCCACGGGTACATTTACACCCTCCGTAAGGATTCCGATAACGCTGTTGAGCGATCTCTTGGTGCCGCCTGTTTTGTTGTCCCTGCGCAAGAGCCTCGACTTTTTCGGACGCACGACTTTCAATTTCGACATGTTAATAATGGCCTCGGACGAATTCTCCTTGCCACTGTCCATGTTCGAGTTGGACGACTCCTGCTGTAAATGCTCCAGACTGAGATTTAGTGGATTACCGACGCAGCTGCTTTTCGACGTCAACTGATCCTCAGGTGGTTCTTCGGCTTCGACAATGTCTTTCGGTACCCCAGCTTCCTCGACTTTTTCGGGTCCCTCATTGATGGGCAGAGTTTCGGCATGCTTCGGCTCATCGATGGTCTCCGCGGTTCGCTTGACCCTGCCGCGTCGTTTGCCAGGCACTGTCTTTTTCGGGGCTGGCTCGTTCGCCTCCTCTTTACTTCCTTCTTTATTCTCGTCATTCTCTGAACTCTCAACCACATCCTTAGCTTCAACAGCAACATCCTTCTTCTCGCCAGCTCTGACAGTCTTAGTCGAGGAGTCATCCTCGAGGTTTGTCGCTGCCTCGTCGACCGCCACCTTAACATCGTTATCCTTGTTCCTCGGTGATTTCCTGACCACGCCAGCCTTTTCTTTCTTTAAGAACGCGAGAGGCGTGTCCTCCAAATCCGGTGATTTAGCCACCGCAGGCGATCCCTTCTTGTCCTCCGCGTCTCTTTGCGCCCGCTTCGGTGTCTTCTTTTGACTCGTCTCCTTAGCCGCGGAGCCCTTCTTTTCCGCCGCGACCTGGTTCTTATCCTTCTTCGTTCTCGAATTGCTTCTCGTCATCGAGCCAACCTTCTCCTTGTCCTCCCTGGTCGCGACGACGGGCGACGACGACGATCTCTCGGTAGATTTGGGACTCTTCTTTGGCGATTCGAGAGACGCTTCCCTGGAGGCGATCGAGCGCCTAGTTTTCGGTTCTATCTTCGGCGGTGGTGCGGCGACGCTCGACAGCTTCTGACTCCTGGTCTTCGGGTCGCTCGAGGCTTCCGTCTGCTGTTGTTTCTCGTCGTGCGAGGCTGCTCTACCGTCGACGGTTTCTTTCTTTGGTCTCCTGCCTCTGGCCGGAGCTGGCGGTGCCAGTTCCACTTTGCCATCCGCGTCCTTGTCCGCTTTGTCGAGACTCTTGTCAGCCTCGGTGTCCAAGCTGCGTCTACCCAACGAGGAATTCCTCGAGACGGTTCTCGGCAGCTTGGCCGATCTCTCGGTAGCCTCGTCTTTGCCCGTCGCACCGTCGTCCGGAGATCTGTCGTTCGAGGCCGTCGACCTTGTTCTCTCGGCGTCGAGCGATCTCAGCCGGGTGATGCGCCTCGAGATCTTTGTATGCTCCTTCCAGGCCATCTTGGCAGCCGCTCTGAGCTTCGAGCGCGTGAGCAGACGCACCGGATCGTTGAGGGGTCGCCTGCCGATCTTGATGCTCCGGCGATTGAGCGGAACCATCGACTGGACGACGAGGGTCTTCTTGCTGCGCGCGAACTTGCCGTCGTTCGTGCGCAGCTGGGATTTGGCTTTGAGCGAGGCGTTGAGCGAGGCCAGCGGGTCGAGGATTCGCCTCTTCTTCCTCTTGTTGCTCTTGCTCCTGGTCTCGGTGGGCGGTTCCGAATCGGCGCTCTTGTCGGCGGCCGCCTCCCTCGCTTTCGGCGCCAGGCTCTTCTTTCTGGGCGCTTCGACGGCCGCTGGCGGACCGCTCTCGGCCAAGGAGTCGACGGCGACGGTACTGCGCAGCTTGATGGTGCGCTTCGGCTGAGCGGCGGTCTTTGCCGCGAGGAGCTTCTTCTGAGCGAGGAGGCGGACCGTGCGAAGCAGCTTGCGCGGACCTGGACCGCTGGTGGGGCCGCCGCTGCTGCTGCTGGATCTGCTGCTGGAGCTGCCGCTGCTGCTGCTGCTGGTGGCGGCGGCGGCGGTGGTGGTGGTGGTGGCGGCCGCGTCCTCGGCGTCGGCTTCGGCGTCGGCCTCGACGTTCGCGTCGTGCTGCTTCTCCTCGCGCAGGTTCTTCTTGCGCTGGAACGATTTGGCGTTCTTCAGGAGCTTGTTGCGCAGCACGGCCTTGCTCTTGACGATGCGCGAGGCCGGATTGTCCACGGCTCCGCTGCGCGATTGTGCCTGGAAAAAGGAGAGGTACGTTGTTTTTATGATGATGCCGTTAAGAGTGTGAAGTCGCAGTAATGATGATGACAGTAACGATCGAGTTTAGCTTTGGGACAAAATTCGAATTGCAATGATTGTTAAAGTTTTGATCAAAGTTTGGAAAAACGAGGCATAAGGTGAATAGCACGTAGGAGATCGGCGCACAAAATCTTAGTCGGTTCTCAAACTATCTTCAATAGGTTCAAAGCGGTAAAAAGTACAAATGTTGGAAAATGTCTGTGAGATCGAGCTACTGCGGCTTTTTTCGAAATAGAAATAAAGCGATTTACTGCACTTTAGAAAACTACAAGTTTTGTAATTTTACTTTTTTATTATACATTTATAAATGAGTAAATAAATAAAAAAAGATCGAAAATACCAGAGAATATTAAATTTAGTGACTTTCATTTATTATCATCCCAAAAGACCCCGAAGCTTATAAAACTGTGAACCGTATTTTTAATAATGAATTTTAAAAAAAGACGTGTCACAACAATGTTATTTACATTGGATTTTTATTAGTTCATCATAAAAGTTTATTTTGATATTTTGCGTTTTATTTATACAATTTCATTCACAAACACTATTTAATTTCATAGGTTTCCTGTTACGAAAATGATCTGATTAAGGATATTATACTGTATTATATACTTGAGAGTCCCATATCTATTACCCCCTCGATCTCTCAATTGTCCGTAAGTGCAGGCGTTTCATATAATAGAGAACTTGCATGAGAAAGATAATTTGATATTTTTGTGCGCTCTGTGTAAAACAATAAAATAATGAGGACTACCTATTTTGTTTTATTTTTCTCTCAGGAATGATAAGATTAAAATTTAATAAAGTTAAAAGATTACGTTCTTTCTTATAGCGTTGACTCTGTAGAAAAAGGTCCTCAAATTTGACCTATCTCTATTTTAGTTTGGAAAAGGTTGTACCTCAACTTTTTAGGTCAAAAAGGTTTCATCTCGAGAATATTGTCTTTTTATTTCTTTAAACTTTAAATTGGTAGGGATTGCATAAATGTGAAGTTTTGTACTAAAAATTTTTTATTTAAATCTTGTTCCTTATCTAAATTACATTAAGATGAATAAAATAACAAAAAGATCAGGGTATACCGTAGAGATCTTTGCGATACTTTGGTATGCGGGCAAAATGAATTTCTACGAATAAACCTTTTTTCAACAAATCGACTATACATGTAGATATAGATTCAATATGAAAAATTTTGAATCATCTATCCAATCTTCTATACCAATACCTATATAATCTATATAATTGTATATTTATTCAAACGAACAAATAAAAAAATACATTATATAAAAAAAATCATGAATTTGATCGTTCCGTAACGTAGTTTAGCTGTGAATTTCCTCTTACTCTGCTATTCGTACCTACTCCATGATTTTCTCTCCTCGAACGAAGGTTAACAATGACAAACGAATAAAGTCCAAAGACAAAGCTATAAGGTAAAGGTCCCGATTTCTGCTCACGTCCCTATTTCTAATCACTCGTATTTTTTATGTTGTTACAAAAAATATGATTGTTTTAAGCTCATAATAGGTAAAAGATAGATGTTATTTTCAATATAGAATGAC
>UELU01129016.1:0-14056 GCA_900490025.1 Megastigmus dorsalis
GAGAGAGAGAGAGAGAGCGAGAGAGAAGCGTGTACGAGTTGGAAGTTCTGCGGACGGAGCCAGCGAGCGAACGAGAGAGACGGGGACATGGAAGAAGAGAGAGAGAGAGAGAGAGAGCGGGAGTACAGAGCTTGCAGGTTATTTGAAGGAAGAGGGTGGGGCCGCCGCCGCCGCCACCGCCGCGCGTCCGAGGGGCGGAAAGACGCGCGCGCGAGAGAGAGAGAGAGAGCGAGAGAGAAGCGTGTACGAGTTGGAAGTTCTGCGGACGGAGCCAGCGAGCGAACGAGAGAGACGGGGACATGGAAGAAGAGAGAGAGAGAGAGAGCGGGAGTACAGAGCTTGCAGGTTATTTGAAGGAAGAGGGTGGGGCCGCCGCCGCCGCCACCGCCGCGCGTCCGAGGGGCGGAAAGACGCGCGCGCGAGAGAGAGAGAGAGTCAGAGAGAGAGAGAGAGAGAGAGAGAGAGGGGTGCGCGGGGGTGGCAGCGGCGGCTACGGCGGCGGAGAGGCGGTAGTTCGAGGTGCTACAGTTTATAATAGTTGCCGCGCGTCCGCCCCCGGGCCAACCGACTCTCGGTCCTCTCACCCTCTCGCTGCTGCTGCTGCCGCTGCTGCTGCAGCCCAAGCCTCAAACCCGCCAACGCCGCAACTTCCACAGAGTTGCTTAAACCTAACCTGAGCGCGCGCGAGCTCCCCCCGTACCCCGTGCCCTCCTCCACCCCCCCTTGTGCCGTGGCCACGAGAGCCCTCGTCGATTAAGTCTCGTCCAAGCCAAACGACGCCTTCTCATCCGCTTCTCGGGCGAAAAAATCGTCGCGAAACTTTGACGAGTCGCGCTCGACTAGTCGACGCCTGGCAGATCGCGATTTTACGATTCGCGGGGTTGGATTAGGGTTGGGAAGGGCTGGAGTGGGTCGAAGGAGGTTAGCCGGTAGGTCAATATTATCGCGACGCGGCTCTCGTGTCGCAGATTAGTTGGCAGTTTCAATACGGCGGTGGCGAGGGGGCGAGAGGGTGCGGGTGGAGCGCGGAAGAAAAAAGCCCGAGTTGTTGGGAGGCGGAGGCCGGCCGCGGTATAGCTTGCGGCTCGGTGGTACGTGTATGCGCGGTATACGTATGTAACGCGGGGAAGGGATCGAAGATCACAGGGCTTACGCGCGCCACCAGTTTGACCCGCTCGTCCTGTGCACGGTCAAGTGTTTTGCTCCCTCTCGCCTATTCTCCGGCTTTCCTCCTATGTAGCGCGCCACACACGCCCGGTATACCGCGGGACCTTTTGTAAGAAGTTGGCCTTTTTCTTCCGGCTATCCTGACAAATGAATCCGACTAACTTTGTATAATACGAGCTATAGGTATATACGCGACTGTGTGTTTGCTTTGAAACTATACGATGGAACGCTTGTAATTGTAAATAAATCGTTGTGGGCTTTCGCTTGGAGAATTGGTTACTGAAAAACCTTCGTTATAATTTCGTCGATGGGATAATGCAACGCTGAGAATGATTTAAGATGTGGAGTGGAATATTGTTACATCGGTATCTGGGTCCAACTATTTTGCGGATCTGATACTGCACGCTCGCGGAATACTGATTGACTTTTTGCACATGCGGAATTTCAATTTATAGTAGTTTACACGCCGGGCAAACACATTGCGCACTCGTTGCAAAACCGCTGCGTAACGTAATGCACACGTTCGATTTAGAATATAACAATTTCGATCTTTGTATTTCCCTAGTATGTATAAGTAATCCAGTCGACGCAAATCCAGTATACATCTATATAGAAACACAATAGATTACATTTTTAATCTAGGGGATTACAGTTTGTGGCCTATGTGACGGAGAAATCTCGCGGTACATTGGCGCTACGTGTATATATAGTCGGGCCGAGGTCCAGCCACTGACTGCTGCCGCCGCCGCTGCTGCTGCTATATAGTCCAGCCGCGCTCGTTATAATTCTCCGTTATCTATGGAAATTCTAAACCGTACTAAACAACAATCTAGGTATATCTCAAAACTATGCGATTCAGCGAGGCACGCGCACGCTCTCCTCCCCCGGAACGAGCTTCGACGAGCGCCACTAATTTACAAGTACTTTTCCTTACCTTCGCCTTTATATTTATTCGCGCGCGCGCATTTCATAGCTGCTGCGTTTGCAATGCAATTATAATGCGATTTTATACACGGTGAGTTACCGGTCTTTTTGTAAAACAATTTCTTAGATGTTTTTCTCCATTGCGAGGCAGAGAAATTAGAATTAATCCATTCATATTTTAAAATCATATAACCTTTTCAAAACTTTAGCGGATGTTTTATTTCCGTTGAAATTTTCTACACCGCGTTATATAATCTATAGCGGAGGGTCATAAATCACATTTTTATATTTATCAACTATTATAGTACTCATCTAGATCGGATTGGCCGAATTACGAAATCACCCATCGCGACTATAGCTTGGCTGTTTTCGCAATTATATAGCCGTGTTAATCATTGTAAATTTTACGGTGCGCGCGCGCTGCGCCCGCCGGTGTATACACGCGCAATCGTTATAAGCCCTGTTAACCAAAATAATCGCCATAGCAACTATCGAAATGCAGCGGCGGCGGCACACAACACTCCTAATCCACCCTCGATTACAAACTACGCAATCACGCGAAATCGTTCAAACAAGTACGCGCGGCGCATTCAACGATTCTTTGATGAAGCCCCCGCTGCTGCTCAACTCCACACACGCCTGCGTCATACATATGCATATAATAGTGAAACACCTCGACAGTGCAGATGAGAGAGAGAGAGAGAGAGAGGGAGAGAGAGAAGCGACTCGAGCCACTCAAAGCCTCTCTCTCTCTCTCTGTCTCTTTCTCTCGCCCTGTCTCTCTTACAGCTGCGCAGAGCTCGGGAGCAGCGGCAGCATCGGCTCTTCGCGATCTGTGCCTTATAACGGCGCACGTAATCATGCCACTCCGCTATTACTTCCTATATAACGCTTTCGAGCTATCTATATATATATGCCGTGGCTAGGCGGGAAGCGCCATTGCTCGCTCGTTCCAACTCCCTCTCGCTCCCTCGTTCTGGCTCTGGTATATAGTGGGAGGAAGAGAGAGAGAGAGAGAGAGAGAGAGAGAGATAGAGAGGGCGGAGGAGTGGGTAGGAGATACGTAGAGGTTGGTGCGGCCGCGCGGGGCCGAGGATGATGAGATCTGCAGGCTTGCATCCTGATGAGACTATTAGGATGGCTTGATAAGTCCATAATATTCTGGTCGACGACGACGACGGCGGTGGCGATGTAGACGACGACGACGACGACGGCGACGACGAGGTAGCCGCCAGCGATGTCGAGTCCACCCGGTGCCCCTGCTACGACCCAACCTTTCATACTCTCTCTCCCTCTCTCTCTCTCTCTTCCTATTTCACTGACAGAGAGAAAACGCCCGGTTCTCGTCGTCGTCGTCGTCGTCGTCGTCTCCGTCGGATTGACGCAGGAGATAGGAGATAGAAGAGACCAACTCGGTGTGTCGACTTTGTTAACCCTTGACCTCCCCTCTCTCTCTCTCTCTCTCTTGCTCTCTTGCTCTCTTACTCTCTTACTCTCTTGCTCTGGGCTCGTTTCTCAACGTCATGTTAAGCCACGACAGGTGCACGCGTACTATGGCCACGTATATATACCTTTGCTCGGAGCTAGGAAAGTTTTGCAAGTAGAGCCCGGCTGCTTCCCCCATGTAATGATTATGCATATATGATGGCTCTGCTGCGGCTTACAAGACCGAGTTTTGGATGGCAAGTTATGACTCGGATGCGTCTCTGACGCTCGAATAATCTTCCTTTTAGAGATTGTATTGACTGAATAGAAAATTTGATGCTGGGCGTTGATAGGTAATATTTTGGATCGAGTGATACGTTGTTCATAGGAGAATTTTTGTAAAAAAGAAGAAAAAAAACATTTGTTCAAAGTTTGATCGCATTCTATAAGAAGATCATATTCGAATTAAAAGAGTTAGGAATGCATAGTATTTTTTCTCAAATATGAACTAAGTGCAGAGAACGGTTTGAATTTGATTGCGACTTTATAAGAAAGTGGCTTATCACCCTTTTGTGTTAACGAGGTGATTTTAAGAGTAGAGTATTATATTGTCACTTATGTTTCATTGTACTCCATTCCATCGTGACCGATCCCGTATACTAAGCTTATATACGGAAACGATTGAAACTTTCATGTATACTATATAGGAATGAACCCCTGGGAAAAAGGAAAGAAGCTCCAAGTTTTAAATTCCTCATAAAAAGTCCCGATGCATAAAAGCCCGTTAAAAGCTCTCGCGGATCCAAGTAAGCGAGTGAAACGGTGTACACAGACGCAGGCGCACAGAGACAGATAGAGCGAGAGGCGAGTCGGTGCAAGGCAGGAAGCCATTAAAAAGGGGCAATGGGCCGTGGTCGTCGCGATACGCGTGGCTTATTGGCGAGGCGACGGCGCCGTGCGGAGCTTCTTAACTTTCGCGAGCCGCGGTGGTGGCGGCCGGCTTCCTCTGGAGCGGCTCCAAATTAACTTTGAGCATTACAGATGTCGAGGCGCGCCGCGAGGGCGAGAGTGCCGAGAAGCTAACACCTTGTTAGCCTGACAAATTCCGTTCATCTCTCTTGACCATCTTTCGCCTCGCGACACCTACTCTCTAACTCGACTCTCTCTCTTTCTCTCTCTCTCTCTCTCTTTATACCGAGCGCGTTAGCCGAGACACGTATAAAGTGCGATGAAAAAGTTATGCCCTGCAGGTGTGAGCGAGTATACCGTGACGCGTGCAGTATCTTTGACTTTAAAAGTCGTTCCTGTTGATTATAGAATTACGGGCTTTGTTAAATTGTAACTTGACAAATTTTGTTTATGTCAATTTGTTGGTTTTATATTAAAATTGTACATATCTATTTCACGAGTTTTTATAATAATTTTTGTGATTTCGCAATCAATCGGATGATTGCAAAAGTATGTTTTGACAAAGGAATAAAAATAAGAAAAAGATTCGGATAAGATTAACTGGAAGTATGAAAAAGTGAGTTTGAAAATCTGGGAAAGAAGTATATATGTATACGTGAGGAAAAGAGGGTCGAGTGAACCCTTCTACAGTGCAGAGGGGAAGAGAGGTATATTATGTCTTTCACTCTCTAACTCGATCTGCCTTCCATCTACCTCGCTAATAAAGCTCTCTCGCGCGAATGTTCGCGAGAGGAGTAATAACAAGGGCGCGGCGCCCTGGCATTTCTCGGGACGATTTTATTAACTTGTCATCTCGCAATCAAATTCAAATCAAGTAATACCTATTAGATTATCGCACTTTCCCTACTACTATACGATCCGCGCATTTGTACTCTTCGGCGCTTCGAAAAAAATCCTCCTTTAACATAAGTGACGCGCTTTGAACCAAACTCGTTTTTAATGAAATCTTCACTTTGTACGAAGCAACGGTTCGCTTATTGTAAAGCTCTATAGAAATACGAGATAATTATTCTAAAGCTAATAAGATAAGCTTTCAGTTCAATAGCGATGCCTGGTTTGAATCGCAAGAAAAGGACAAAGGACGATAAATAGCAAACAGATCAGTTCGTCGAATGCAAATATAAGGTCGACTTCGGCCGGCGAATGAAATACTGTAGAAATGGCCTCGGCTGTATACGGAGAGGCCTCCGACGTATCCTAATTCGAGGGCGAAACTGCTGGCGTACAATCTATCGAAAAGTAATGGTGGAGGAGGATTTCGAGGCGCTACTTGCTTTGTTTCGCCGGCTTTGCGACCCGGTATATAAGCGTTTCCCCCGTCCTCCACCTCGTCTACTCTCTGACGAACTAAGGGACGACGGGAATGGAGTCCCGGCCTGCTTAATAGAATTGGACGGCCGAGGAGTGCCAATAACCGGCGCTGAGCTTGTCGGCGGCATTTAATTGCGTTAGTATTTCATCGCGCGTGTCGACCACTTGCTTCCAACCTATAACCTCCCCCCACCCCTCTACACCCCTCCCGCCCCCCGCGTGACTTCGCGACTTTTACACGTTTGAGCCGATACTGTAGGAATTCGTGTGATTACGGCTTATTGGATATTTTTTTGTGCAGGGTGTTTGCAACGGTATTGAGCGATTTTGAGCGATCGCGGGAAAAGAGAGAAATGATGCAATTTAATCGCGGAATATTGCCGTTGGATGAGTTTTGTCGACGAATTCTCGAACGTTTTTGCGTAACTTTTTTTGGCCGTGTTATTATCCCATATTTATTATCAGGAGCTTATTGTCACTTGTACAAGAAGTTAATCTACGCCTGTATTTTCGAGACTGATTAAATTTGAATTCATAAAAAAAGACATTTTAGTCTCTTCGGATGGCGTGGTTTATTACATTTTTTAACCTTATTTATGGATTCAAATAATCGTACAGATCCAAAAATATAAATTATGAATTTATATTTCTGAGCGCTTGATTATATTAATTCTTTACAAGTACCATTAATAAAATACACACGATGCACTCCATTTCTGAGATATCAATCGCACTGCAATAGAAAAGAAAATCATAATAGATACGTTTTGGGTCCGGACAAAGATCACGACAATTCAATAACACGGGCGACACACAAGACCCTCGCACCGCGGTGCAAAACCAAAGTGCTGCCTGCGATAAAAGAAAAGCCGACCGAGCGGAAAAGTACTTGTAAAGGGGATTGCGCAAGGGTCGTTGTAAAAAAAAAAATAAAAAAAAAGGGAGCCGAGCGGAGGCAAAGACTCTCTCGGCCATAGTCGACCGCAACGCGGACCGATACACATACCCACACAGAGACCCGCACACACACGTTGGCTTTCCCCGAGAAACACGTAAATAAGCGTTTAGAGGCATTTAAAAACGCGCTCTTTGCGGTTAATTTTTCACGCCTCTCTTTCTCCGGCCTCGTTGAAGAAATTACCCTACGCATACGAGTTAGAGAGAGAGAGGGTGTATAAGCTTCTCTCGCTCCCTTCGCGCTTCGACGCTCACGGGTTATACGAGGGTTCGCCGAAGAGAGAGAGAGAGAGAGGGTCGCGGCTGCTCATTTCATTAGCCGCTGTTAATTATATACCGGGCACGCGGACGCGAAAAAGACACACAAGCCTGTCTCTGTGTGTGTGTGTGTGTGTGTGTTTGTGAGCTCGCGCTCGCGATTCTTCGGTAAATCAGGAATTAGCGCTATCTCTTGTCTCTCGCTTCGCGGCGATTAATCGCAACGCCATACAGAGGTTTTATGCGCGATAGCTCGATGCCCGCTTGACCCTTCCCAAATTCATCGTACGCTTTAGTCGTCCGCTTTTATATTTGCACCTTCTTTAGGGCGTGCGATTCGAGGGTCTGACGTTTATGGCTGTCCGTCCGTCTTTTAATCTGCATGCTCTACTCTACAGGTGATACAAATTATTTATAACAATTGTACCGTGTATTATAAAAATTTTGCACTCCGAATGGGTACTTGCACTTTATATAGCCCAGCAATTTCATATAAACTTGCCGCTCATATCGTCTGGTTTCATTAAGAATCGACAGCTCGTCGCATTGTGCAGTTGAGGAGCGACGTAATGCAGCTCTCCTTTCCGGCACCCGTATATAACTTTGTAATTGCGCGCGCGTCTCGGCTCGACTTTGCGCGCAATAATCACGTGGAAAAACGGTAAAAGAACAGTAAACCGGTTGACTCGTCGCGCCAGCAGCGATGTTCATTACAGTGAAGGTCGAGCCTGCGACGTGGTCCAACAGCCGCAGAAGCAGCAGCAGCAGCGTCGACAACCAGTATTGTAGCTCTCATTTGTTGAGTGCGAGCGAATGTGCGGGGATGCCTTGGATGCTGGACGACACACGTCTTTCGCACCGTGCGAAATTCTTATTTCTATTGAAATCGCCGGCAGTCAACGTACTCGTTTGCCTGTTCCAGAAACCAGTTTAATCTCAAAAGAGACTCGATCCTCTCCGCTATGCTCATTGCTGAACAATCATCACGTGCGCGGATAGAGCGAATTGTGAGTCTCGTCCGATTCAGTTGTAAATTATTTCGAGAGATTTGTGAATCGTGATCTGGAAGAATAAAGATATAAATAAAAGATTAGATTTATCGTTGAATTTCTTTGTATCATCCGTTCCTTCTCCCGTTCTCGCATATTATATTCTTTAGATGTTTTTCTTATATGATAAAAATAACTGTATATATTTCAGAAGCTTTAATCTTTAATTTTCGCACAAATAAAAATAATCAATATTTTTTTTCCTTGTAAATTATAATTATAAATTTTAATTTTGGATTATATATATATATATGATAAACAATACGTTTATCTTTTTTTTTAGCAATTTTTTTTCCTATTCTCGGATAATCATTCCAAGCAGTTTCTTCGAGCGCCTGCACATCAAACAATGAAATGGTCCACAGCTGCGCGCAGCCATGCGAAGGAGAAGGCAAACTCGTAAGGAAGCATCGCGGCCAAAATGAATTCCATCAGCATGCTAATCCAATTTTCTTGGGAGTATAAAGGCTGCCACCGTCGCCGCGAGCCAACGTCTCGAACTAATAATCACAAAGTTCGTTGTTGCGGTGATGAGGTGGAGCGTCAGCTCCGTACATCCGTTCCCCGTTGTCTTGTTCTTTCCTCCCCCTCCCCAAGGCAAGACTCTCATCTTTTATGCAGGAAGGAGCGATAGCGAGAGAGGGACGATCTATAACCTGCACTATATACATATATATATGGCGAGCGCAAGTTGGAAACATTGGCCGCGCTGTCGCCGGTGTGTCGGTAACCGGGCGTAACGCTGCCGCTGTTCTAAAAGCTCTGAAAGCCCTGTGTAGGAAAGGGACGTGGAGGACTGTGTGAGAGAGAGAGAGAGAGAGAGAGAGAGAGAGCGAGTGGGTAGTTCACGGAGATAGCGCGACGTTCCGCAGAAACGCCGGGAGATAATACACGGCGAGTAGTAGTAACCGTTGAAGGGGTTATCTTTGTGCAGCCGTGAAATCGTCCTTCTCTCTCTCTCTCTCGGTCTCTCTCGCTTATACTGGGCGCCGCGTCGGTTGATGTCTGTTCTGGAGTCGAGGGAGGGGAGGAGGACGCGCGGGAGAGAGAGAGAGAGAGAGAGTCGAGCGGCGTGACGGAGCCGAAGATTGATGCTGATGCTTTCAGTTTTATCACTTTGCCATTTTTGTCTTTATCGCCTCGTTTTTATTAATGGATTTGTCGGGATTCTTTTATGTGGGCCGCGAGAGCGCGAGGGCTTCTGCATTCCGCCGTCTGCCGTCCTGCTATACCGTGGATGGAATTTTTTTTTTCGGCTGCTGATGGCTCTTTACCTTTTTTGCTTTTGTTTTTCTCTAAAATTTCGTACGCGAACTTTGACGCTTTATTGCTGATATTGTTTGTTAGCGTTTTGCTGCTGCTTTCGAATTCGATTTGTTAGCGTGTATCGACGGGGTTCGATCGACCTTTGAATGTTTTATATTTCACGAACTGATGTTGTGTTATCATCATTTTTAAAGCCATTAGAAATAATTTTACGTAATCAGTGTATATGTGGGATGCATTAAACTGTGATAATAATAAAAAGGAGTGCGGATATTGAAAGTTGATGGCATCCGCGGAATTGGCTAGAAGCAAAAGTAACGCGGAAGCCGATATGTACATATAGGTATGCAGGCCAAGTCGATCGAAGGTCGGTAAAAAGAAGCGGCGGCCTATCCCATCAGAATGCAGCAGAAAGCCTCGTCTATTTGCAGATCCCCGAGCTCCCGTGGTCACTCGCTCATCCTACGTACACAAACGCACTCACATGCACACACAGACACGCAGAGACTAGTTGGACTCACCGCGGAGCGAGGGAGAGCGTATAAGTTGCATTCCAGGTCGTCGCTCGCGCTTGTAGCTTGAGCATCGTAAATTGTAAAATCTATCAAGACCAACGCAGCCGACATAACTCAAGAGCTCTCTCTCTCTCTCTCTCTCTCACACACTCTCTCTCTCTCTGGCTTGCTAGCACTAGCGAACCGTCCTCGGGCTCCACTAGCATCACCACTAGTAGCCGAGCAGTGCAGCGCGTATATGAAGCATGGCGGCCAGACTCGGCATAAATACCCGGCTTGCAGAGAGTGAGGAGAGAGAGAGAGAGAGAGAGAGAGAGAGAGAGAGAGAGCCGCAGCTCTCTGGTCGCTGCATGGCGTGGCAACATCATCTATCTGGAATAATTTATTGTAGCGCGGACCGCGTTCTCGAAATTCGGACAAGAACGCGAGAGGGAGAGACTCTGTGGAGGTGGTGCTACTGCCGCTGCTGCTGTTGCTGCTGCCGTAGCTCTAGTCGAGCAAAACGAGAGTGAGAGAGAGAGAGAGAGAGTCGCGAGCAGATGCCTCACCGCCGCCACCGCCGCTGCAGCTGCTGCTGCTACTCGCGTTTTCGAGATGGAATGTCGATGTCGATCTGCATACGAAATTCGAGACTTATATGCTTATACACCCCGATGTACGCGCGACGGTCTGGAGCTTTCGATCGTCCCGGGCCCTGGATTTGTTGCACTTTATTGGGGGGGTGGGTGGAGCTGCACCGGACGTTCCTGCTCTTGTTCTTTACTGCTGCAGGCTGGCTGATATCTGTCTGCCTTTGATTTTGACGAAAAATTGAGCCGACCGGAGGAAACGATGTATCGGATAATGGATTTAAAGTACTAGAAAATCAATATGTCAATTTTAGCTGTACAAGTTGTATTAATTCAAATCCTTTGAAATAATATAAAATACTTTTTTAAAGTAACAATATAGCCATGTACTTCGCAAGTATCATTAATTTTATTAAATATCTTAAAATATTTTCAGCTTTAATATAATACAATAATTAAGAGATCTCGATTTTGCTGTGAATATTGTTTATTTTGATGATTTTGGAAAAAATAATTAAACTATAACTACTACTGATGAAACTCTAAACTATTTCTCAATACCTATTCTTATATGTAGGATCTATGGAAAAAGAAGCAAATATTTATTGTATCGATGAAAAAAATAAAATATGCTGATAAACATTTTTTAACGTCATTGGAACAAGAATTCACTGTTTTTGAGAAAATTATTTTTTTGCATCTGTCTGACCGATGAACCGGTTCAATTTATTCCTTTTCTTTTGTAGGTAATGGTGGCTGAAAAAATATTTTTAATATTCATCGATTTTCTTTTCTGTTATTTTAGAAAATGCCTTTTTAATGTTTATAGTTTTTTGTTTTTTTCGTACTGCAAGTTTAATATTTACATTTTGCGTTTGAATTTTTAATTTCGAAATAAGCATTTCTGCGTATTGTTTTGGCTATGCTCGTTATTGTGTCTTAATAGGTAGAAATGCAAAAAAATTAAAAATATAGCATGTTTTGAGAAAAGAGGGTCAATGTCATGTAACCACGAAAAAACAATAAATCTTCATTGAAAATGTGTATACTCTGCTTTCAAGATATAGTCGCATAAACTATGAAAATGTTAAATAAATTACAAAAACGCAACAACCATAAAAGATTCAAATTAATTTTTCTCAAAATCATGTCAAATGGATAATCATCGTTTTTC
This sequence comes from Megastigmus dorsalis, assembly GCA_900490025.1. Lineage (NCBI taxonomy): Eukaryota > Metazoa > Arthropoda > Insecta > Hymenoptera > Megastigmidae > Megastigmus > Megastigmus dorsalis. Next base: position 11,585 of record UELU01129016.1, read on the forward strand.
CTTTCCTTTCGTATATAATGCAAAGCTTTCATAGAACTCAGTTTTATCAATTAATAAATGTATTTAAACTATATGCACATATAATCTTATTTATTACTCAGCTGTATCAATGAATTTCACATTGAAAAATATTCCACTTAATTTTTTTTGACCTTTTTTCTTGGGCATAAAATGAATATTCTATGATAATAATCCTTTTGAATCAGATTAAAGAGATTCGTTATATTGTCCCAAATAGGAGATTTATTATTTTAATGCAGTCAATAGAGTAAGTATCGTATATATACATTCTATAGGAATATATAAAAATTGATTAAAAATGCCATTTCCTGTACAAAAATCCAACAAAATCGAATTTTTATAAACACTTTTTACAGTTTTTTTAACATCAGTTAAAAAAAAATTCAAAAACATCTTTTTAAGCCCATTTCACTGTGAATAGCTCGCTCGGTTATAAGTCTGCAGCGGAGGGTCAATACGCGCTTTCCTCTGCAGGACCGCTGCCCGAATTCGCGAGGTTAAACTCGCAGTGCCATCTTTCCGAGGGTGGTTGAACCCTCACCTCAACTTTTCACCCTCGGAAGAGAGCAACCCCTTATTTAAAAATACCGCTAGATGGCGCGCACTGCGCCTTTCTCGCATTTTATCATTTTAAATTCAGCATTTATTATTCATCGAGCTGTGTCACGTGAGTAATACCAATAGCATTTCACGCTGACCGCATGTTCAACGCATTCGAATTCTCGTAAGCTCAGATTCTACGCGGTGAGAAACAACTTTCTTTTTACCACCTGTTAGAAATAAAAAATCACAAAAAAGGACTTTTTAAAATATTTTTTCTTTTTCTGTCTACCTTTTTTTTTTACAAATATTTCAAATATTTTTTTCCGAAAAAAAAAGGTAAAAACATAAAATTTTACATCCGTGTAATATTATCCAGCGTGAGCGCAAGTGCCTCTACGAGCTAACAGAGAAATCGGGCGAGCTTACATATATATACATGTACAGACGCGTGTAGGAAGCTTGCCGGGGCGCCGGGCCGAGAGGGCGCACCTCTCCGGTTGGCGGGCAGATTTTCAAAAAATCTCCGGAGCTGCGCGCGCCTCGCCTTCATTGATCGTCGGGAAGGTCGTAGCAGCGCTGGTCCATCTCTCTCTGACTCTGCCTGGCGTCTATACCTCTGTCTCCCTCTCGCTGCTGGCTACATATCCTGAACGACGTCGACCGGGCAGCTGGAGGGAGTCATTCGCTCGGCTCGGCTCGCTCTCGACTTTTAGGGCGGAGCCCAGAAGTTGGCGCTGCAGTTCGCCGCGCCACGAATGAAGCTCAAAAATTCGAAATTTTAAAACACGAAAAAAAATGTGAAAAATGGAAAAGAATTTTGAAAAACTTTTTGGAAAAATTAGAAAAAAATGAAAAAAAAAAATCGTTTACTTCTTTTCTTTTTTTTCAATTGTAGGTACTTAAAAAAAAAAATTGAAAAAAGGTAAAAAAGTGCGTTTTTTCGTCAACGAATCCTTTATTTATTCAGTTTATTTTTACATTTTTTTCACACACGTCAAGTCGTCACTCATTATTCAAATATAAAAGTATCTGAGAACCAGTAGTCGCTGGGAAGAAGATTGAAGAAAAATCCGGTTCTCCGTGTGCACACTCATCTATCCTCCTTGGGACACATAACGTATACGTCCCTCGTTGGTATTGTCCTCGCTTCAGTGCCGAAAATCACCTAGAGACACATAAGAGACAGAGAGGGTAGAGGAAAAAGGAAGGAGAGAGAGAGAGGGAGAGAGATGGCAAGAGCAAGATATACACACAGAATCCTGCTTGGTCGCTGCATCTCTTGAGAGTCGCTTTCATTAAGGCTCAGCAGAGCAGGATTTCGAAAATGACCCCTGACTGGCCGGTTCACCACAACATTTTTCAGTCTAGGCACCAAGCTTTACCCCATCCCACAAATACACGCGAGAGAGAGAGAGAGAGAGAGAGAGAGAGAGAAAACCGTTCGTGGAACAAGCAGCGGCCGAGGGGAATGTGTGTACGTATATACAGAAAACCCAAAAGTGAGGAAGATAGGGCTAGAGAGCGAGAGAGAGAGAGAGAGAGAGGGAGAGAGAGAGTTAACCTAACCTCAAAATTCCAGCATCAATTCTAAAGGCCCCTCTCTTTCTAGTGCGCGTCCCACCCACCCGGTGTGCAATTAGGAACTACCCTACCTCTGTACCCCCTCCCACCTCCACCTCCTCTTCTCTATCCTATTCTGGCCTCTATATCGTCAGGTTGGCCCCGTAGTCGTCGGCCGGTAACGACGGGTACCACGTGATCCACCAGGCTACACTCGCTCTTGTTTTTCGGAAGGGGGTGTATAGGGCGTCGTCGTAGTCGGTGAGATAGAAACGCGCTGAGCGGGGGTGGGGGGATGGCGCGATAGGGAGGAGGGGGAGAGAGCCGTGGAGGGATGGAGGATAGTGG
>UELU01129017.1:0-20107 GCA_900490025.1 Megastigmus dorsalis
CTGGTATAATTTTTAGTTTGGATTTTATGACTGTTTTTGTACTTTTTTGGGCATTTTCACCCCCGAAGGGGTGGCTTCCCCTACGTGATATGTCACAAAAAATTTTTTGCAGTATTGTGGGATACTAAAGAAGATACACGTGCAGTATGGCACTGGTATAATTTTTAGTTTGGATTTTGATCCGACGAGTACTATGCCCTACCCTGTCAACATACAGTAGGGGTACTTTTTAGGGGTTGTAATTCATGCTAGTACGTTTTTTTGTTGTTTTCAGTCATTTGGCACAACCCCCAGCTGGTCTGCACCGGTTATTTTATATTTTAAAAAAATTTATTTTTTCGTTGGAGACGAACGTTGCAAACTTCAGACTCATACATGGAATAAATTCTTAACAGTTTTATGAAAGCTAATGCGAAACCTATTATTCTTTTAATATACTAAATCTCAGTTTTTACACACTACCAAGAAGCACATATTAATCAAATAGACTAAGTAATATTCGATCGGTCTCTGACAGCGTGATCCAATACCTCAGGATTATTTACCATAATGTATGTTTATAATATTGCTCCCGATAATTGTTACAAGAAATAATGAATGATATTATGCGGGTACATAGTAAGTAGTATAAAGAAGGAATCAAATTATGCATGTAAATTGCTTGCACTTGAGCAATAAAAAAAAGAGTAAGAAAAAGAAAACAACGAGGCAAGCACAAAAAGAAGGTAAAGGATCGTGGCTCGGCAACAGACTCTACAGAAATTGTTGCTCAGCTAATTCTTAAACTCTCATCAGGTTTCGCGCGCACTATAGGGGAGACGAGGGGGGGCACCCGACGACAAGTAGCCTATTTGCGCGAATCCAAAGCACAGCGACGACAGAAAGCTCCGAGAGAGAGAGAGAGCGAGAAAGTAATAAGCGAGCGTCTACACACACACGTGTATATGTATACACACGAGAGAGTCGAGTCGTCGGCGCTCCGGTGGTCCATTTAATCATCGAATTTCCAGTCCCGAGACGTCGTCGCATCTTCGCATTGTTAGCGGCGCTTCGCGACGTCCCGCTCTTTTGCAAAGGCGATTTTACCCCCCCGTCTAGGAAGTAAAGAAAACCAAGCTGCTGCTGCTGCTGCTACTACTGCTGCGGTTGCGGCTGAATGAGAACAGAGAGAGAGAGAGAGAAAATAAAAGCTCGGTCGCAAACAAAACGCGCTCTATATATACACGTGCAACACGGATACTGTACACCTACGCAGAGAGAGAGAGAGAGAGAGGAAAAACGGGAGCGGCGGCCGAAAAAAAGAGGAGAGACATAAGGGAGGAAGAAAGCGATAGGGGAAAAGCGGATATCTTCCAGCGGAAAGAGCTCACAAAGGGCGGAAGAGCGCGCGCGAGCTTGTCTTGACTGCAGGCAGCGGTAAAAGAGGAATGGAACCTGCTCGGCTTCGCTACTGTACCCCTGTGCGTGTGTATATGTGTGTGAGTGTGTGCATGTATGTGTACGGCTGACGTTTCACCTCGTATAGTCGTCGTCGCCGTCGTCATCTTCGCGACACACACGCCCGTGGTGCATTGTCTTTTGACCGCGATAAGCGTGAGCTTTCTTGCTGGGTGCACACGCGAGAGAAAGAGAGAGAGATTGTGGGGGGGGGGGGACTCCGGGCTCGATGAAATTTCTCGCATTCTGGAAATTCTCTCGCTCACTCTCTCTCTCTCTCTCTCTTTCTCTCGCGCCTCGTGTCACACGTAATGGACGAGCCTCTCTCTCTCTTGTTTCACGCTTTATTTTCTTCTTCTTCCACTTTTTTTTCTGCCCAGCCAAGTCGTACGTGCGAATGCGGAATGCGGCCACTTGCGATGAGAGATTTCGCGTCTGGCGTTCGGAATATAAATCACACGGTGTGCGTGTGTCTGTGTATAGGATTTTTAGCTGGAAGGAATTTGGAAATCGAGCGAACCCACGCTGTGTATTCAAGCGGTTTTTTTGTTTTTTTTTTTTTGACACGGAGATGGGGTATTCGGTGGGTGTAAAAGTTGGATACAAATTTTTCGTTGTTTCGGTTAATGCAATGCTCTTGCGTGACTTGGAATTCTACAGCAATGTTCTTCAATTCTCTTCATGTCAATGTTTGCGTGAGCATATTTGTTTTTAATCCTCTATAATAATCCATTTTCAATGCAGTAATTTAACCGTTTATAAATAAGCTGTATACAGTTCATGATCCGAAAAGTTTAAATATAAATTATTCATTCTCGTTCGTCGTTTAAATAAAAATCTCCGATAAAATAATAACTCTTAAAGTATTAAAGCGCGTAGCATTAGGCGTAATCTACGCTACTTGACGAAACCACCAGAAAATTCACCGGCACTCGGCAATCGAAGCCAAAATCAATCTATTCCACACTCGGCCAAACAGAAATAAGCAGAATAATACGAGACTCGCGTATTCCGCGCCGCGTGAAGCGCCCATCGAAGCGCGTAGCAAATTAACATTGCACTCGACACGGTGTGCGACGATCGTCAAGCGAGAATCGATGAGGCACCGACGATGCCATCCCATAAAAGCAAAACACCCGAAATGAAATTACTCCGAGGCAGTAAAAAAAAAACGAACGAAAGGAGAAGAAAAAAGCGAGCGCAAAAGCTAAGGATATATATATATATAGGTATAGCGTAAAGGATTTCGCAAAGGATTTTCAATCATCCAGTTACATAGAAAGAGAGAGAGCGGATGCGTTTGCGCTTATACGTCGGTGGAGCCGTACGAGAGGCGAAGGAGCTCGCTCCGCGTTATAGAAGATGCCCACGCGCGCTCTCTCGGCAAGCGGTAAACTTTATCTGTATCGACTATCGGATCAGGGACGAGCTCAAGCACCGACGTGAGAGAGAGAGAGAGAGAAGCGGCTGCTTGTTGTTTGTCTGACGCCAAGTTTATCGGTTCCTCAGCGATTTCGCCAAGTTGTTTCCCTTGCTTCTCGCTCTCTCACTCACTTTCTGTCTCTCTCTCTCTCAGCCTCTCTCCCGCAGCGCGTATATACTTACACAGAGAGCGCCTGCGCTGCGGAAAAGAACAAGCCAAGGAGGAGGAGGAGGAGGTGGGCGACGGGTTGGGGGGTCGGGGGGGCGAGGAGTGCAGAGAACCCCTTTCCAGGCGCGCGCGCGCGCTCGCGAGAGATCGCCGAACCTGCGGAATTCCTTTGGGCAACTTTCCGATATTCATATCGGCCGCCGCTGCCGCCAACGTAGCGTTTGCCTCTCAGCTCGCTACTACATCAAAAATTCCAAGCTCGCCGTTTCATAAGGGATTCGCTCGAGCCATTTACGATATTATGTTTTTTCTCTCTCTCTCGCCCTCTCTGGCCCTCTCTCGGCTCTCTTGTTCTCTGCAGCTCGGGAAAAATGCAGGAACAGAGGAACTGCTGCTGTTGCCGCTGCGGTGGCGGTGGCGTTGCATGGTTCCTCGCTGCTTTGGCCCTTTGCGATCGCTTCGTGTGTCTGCCGCACGATTGCGACTGCAAGAGAGAGAGAGGCATTTGTTGATAATGAAAAAATACGAGCGAGCTGCATATAGATTTCTATATGTGTAATCTATAGGTGCGGCTTCTGCATGTGTGCGCCACTCGTCAATAGAAGAATTTTTATTTAGTGGCTTGGATTTTTCATCGATCGTTGGCTATTATGCAGTTGTGTTTGAACCTTTTGCGTCGCGATTTATTTCGAGTAATTGTTCGTTGAAGAGTTGCGGCTAGTTCTATTTTTTTTTCGCGAATATAATTTTAAGGCCCTTTCGTTGACTTCCAATAATTTTTCTTTGATCTTTAGTGCTCTTTTCTTTTATTTACCATGGACATTATGGATCGTTGGCGGATAAAATGTTATTTTTGAAAATTAAGTGTATATCTATAGATACGCGAAGAACACTTTGAACTATCTTGAAATTGGATAACTTGATAATGCGTAATTAAACAATCATAATTGAAAGTAATATGTTTAATTTATGCTCGAAGTTACGATAATAATGATTTCATGCTTACACACGAACTTACAAAAATAATATCTTGTTCCTACGCCGGTTACCATGTATGAGATAAAGTAAATATTGTTATATACACTAAAAGGAAAACAGAATTTTTATATATATTTATATTTATCTTGAATATCGATACGTAAAAAGTTATTTAAAAAGGGACGTTTGAAATTGCGAAAGCTGCATATTCAAAGTAGCAGAGAATAATGGTATTTCGCTTTAGAGTAATTTAATCGATAATAGTAAAGGGGGAAGCAATGTTTCGTCAAATATACAATTCTCTCACTAGACTATATGTGCCGAATACCAATATAGATTTTTACTATGGAAATTGTGAGTTGATCGATACTGAATCAATTAAAGAATTAAGAAAATGTAATAAAGGCGGGTCTGACTAATGCTTTACATCACTACTGCTATTTTCGAAAAACTATGTATTTAATTTCAATTTAATCGACTTTTCGATATAGTATCCGTAAAGTAGCACTTTACGGACTGTTTTCGAGCCTTAAAGTGCTACTTTATGGACACGTGTATGTAAAGTTAAAAAATCTTCAAAACAGTCCGTAAAGTCGAGCTTTACGGATACTATATCGAAAAATATTGTTTGCACCTCGGCCGTAAAACTTTTCGGTCTTGCGTGTACAGTAGCGATCCACGGACGCTACTTTCCACGCGCGGCCGTAAAGTTGTACTTTACGGCCTAGGTACAAAAAGTACTATTATTGTCGATATTTATGAATACTTAACAGAGAACATTTATCAGAACTCTTCCACGAGAAGAAATGTCTTCCATTTTATTAATATCTTCGATAAAGTGACAGTGCTCTTACAAACCAGTGTTCGTTATCCCTCCTTTGAGTCAAATACAATTACCTTTATTATATCTAATAACAGTAATGAAAAATGTCATTTATAGAATCAGGTCAAGACAATGTTTGTACCATATTGTACAATACACATAATTTCTATCGTATGGTTTGATTCCTGGTCCCGTGCAAATGTTGTCATCCGGTTTCAATTAAAGCCCGATCTTCAAATTAATTAACAATTATCTAACAATCGGTCTCGCACAAATAGCTCAAATACCAACGAAAACAGCTCGAAAGTCCGCGCACCCTTGAACTAAATTCAATCCATCAGTTGCATATGTATATATATATTTACGAGTGTGAGCAGCAGTAGCAGCTGTGTAGCGTTTTAAGCACCGCAGAGCGACGTCATCGTCGAGCATTTCGTGTGTTTTCGGGTCGCGGCTAACTGCACTAACAGGACAGGTAAGAGCCCGATTTCGAGGCTCCAATAGTAAGAATCAACGCAGCCACTATACACACATACACAGCAGCAGCAGCAGCAGCAACGGCAGCCACTCGCGATTATTAATCCGTGCGGCGGCGGCTACGCATGGAAATACATGGCTTGATCGTAATAATCGCAATATCAACAAGGACTACTTGGGACGAAGTGGTGGGGTTCTATACTACGGGTGCAAGCACAGCCCGAGATTGGCCGCGGCGGCAGCAGCCCCCCTCTCTCTCTCTCTCTCTCTCTCTCTATGTGTCGAGCTCGTGCAAACGGGTGTTTGCGGTGCAAACGTCACGTTTCGCGTAGGGCGGTGTGCGCGAGAGCGAGCGGCAGCTCATTAATTTCAATGGTCATCGAGGGGCCGCCCGCGCGAGCGCGCTCAGCTGTTTGCCGATGCAGAGGCTTGACCCCCCCCCCCCCCACGTGTATCTACGTGTGTGTGCGCGCGTGTGGGTGGTTTACTAATACACCGTATACCGACTCTGTGTGTATGTGTGTCTCGTTGCTATAGCTTATTTATTCGAGCGTTGGTTAATCTTATCTAAATACCCCGCGCTGCGTATGTGGCGAAAGTTTTCGGACAGCTTCAAGTGTACTGCAGTGCTCGTTAGGTACATAGAGTTTGCTCTTTGCGAGAGAGAACTTCAGAGCCGTTTATGGACCGCTGACTGGTCCTCCTATAGGATAGTAACCTGTACTTACGTGCGCGAGATCCTTGGGATTCGGGGGTTAGGACTGGTGCTCTTACCGAGATTACGTTGACGTTTCCACTTATTTCGATGACTACGGCGAAGACAAGGGCTGCTCCGGCGGATGCTGGAAGATCGCGGAGTTCCCGGGCTCTGCTAGGGCCGTACACCTTTGCTCTCTTCCGCTTCCGGGGCTTCTCGGCGTTCAAATGACATTTTAGGTGATTAAAATTGCTGCCGGAGAATCGCAGTGGAATCTCGCTTTGCTCGAAATGTATATATTATGTATGAAAGTATTTGGATATTTTTTCTTGCTATGATAGAAGAACTTGGAAAGCAGGTAAACGTGAAAAAATACTGCGGTGCGCGAAATTAAAAGACTTGCATAGTGTAAATGATTACTGGATTCGAGGCAGGTGATGGTTACAAGGACTAGTAGAGAGAGAAAAGAATGGAGACGTTGTTACATTGATATCTTTTTATTTAGCTATATATAATCATATGTATATTTTCGTCCAAATATCAGCAGGTTGTTGTCGGCGCAGTTGGTAGGGTTTTTCTTTTTGGACGACGAAATAGTAGGTGTCTCAACATCCCGTCGTACAGAGTCAGTGTGTTATTATTCCGCGTGTGTATTCCGTATTATTTCGCATAGCATTCATATACAGGATATATATTCCACCTCCGGCTCTCTACCGTCGTCGTCATCGTCGTCGATCGCAAGTAGCGGATAACGACCATCAACTCTTTGTCTGTGGCTCTGTGCACATTTCGCACATCTATATATATATATTCACCTCATTGTCGTCTGTTATTCTGCATACGTGTACGTATATAAGTGTGTGTGTTGGTGTGTGTAAGTGTGTACATGTGTGTGCATCTGCATCGCGTCCGTCGACGCTTACAAGTTAACATTATACATTGCATCGCAGTTTATATATATATATATTTTTTTTGTTCACTTTTCGCATATACATCGTGTTGTTTGCTTTATTGTTTGCTTCATTTTCTTTGTTTTTTCTTTTTATTTGCCCTTATACTTTTATAGCTTTTAATCATGCCGTGTCCGTCTGTTTATCCGTTTATGTCGCTCTGTTTTCGTTATTTTTGCCACGGGATCACACGGGACGCATATCTCTACCCTCGCTCTATCTCGATGTTTATATTACTTACTTTTCGTTAAATCGACCGTGCGAGTCGGCGCGCATGATTATTGTACAGTGTTGCGAGGCGCTATTGTTATCTCGTTTCTCTCTTTTCGTCGTTCGTTGAATTCATCATTATTATTTATTCTTCCATTTTTTTTTTCATGTCTGCTTATAGTTTATACGAGGGTTGGGAGAAGGGGTAGGGGGTGAGTTCGCTTGGGAATTCGTCGTTGGGTCTTTTGTTATATTTACACGAGGTTTCCTTTTTCTCTTCGCTGGAATATATACGGTGTGTAATAGTGGCGTTAATTCTTTCGCTCCCTTAACATACAATCATCAACAATATATCAACAGTCATAATCAACTCGCAATTATAAATTGAGTAATTTCTCTATAGACGCGAAGAAGACAATTTTCCCTTCGACCGCATTCGCGCTAACGTAATAATATTCCGCAGCGTGCGCGCGCGCGCGACGCCAAAATTGAGTCGGCGCGCGCCCGCGTACTCGCAGCTCGCGTAATAACTCCGCGGGGGTTCGGGAGCAAGGGGTGGCGAGGGGAGGTTAATGCATTCGACGCCGAATCGCTTTCGCTCGGGCAAAGTCGGAATTCATTCGTGAAAATCAGATTTGCGGGCGGCCCTATCGCCGCGATCGAATTTTCAAGTTTCGAAAATAATTGTCTGCCGCGCGCGATGCGCCAAAGCTGATCTCCCCATTAATACTTTACGCCTTTATCGCGCGACTCTCGCTTTTCGGGTTGTCTTTTTTTTTTGCTCGCTCCTTTTTTCTTTAAATCGTCGTTTTAAAAAATCCTAACTAGAAAATTAATCTAGCGGTACCTACAATGACACAGATCCTCTATAATTTGATTCCGATGCCGGTTGCCGGTTCTGTTTTCTTTTCTATTTTTTTTTTTCTTTGTTTATTTTAACTTTCCCCTTCGCTCATATATATAAATCTGCGGTAAACACCTAAGTTCAACAATTTGACGCGATTCGCGAGCTATCGTTTTATGAGTCGAGATACATTCCTAATGATACGTCTTACTTTACACCATCTACACACGAATACGTATGGCCGTGCACGTCGAGTTGTCGAGAAATTCGTAGATATCGTTTCGCGAATAAAAAAGTTTAACGAGCTAGGACACTTTACCTTCGTTCAAAGCTTTTTTATATTATCAAAATGTTCGATATTTAGATTTTCGAAATAAAAGAATTTCGAGCCATAGACGTAGGGACAAAAGTGCTCGAAACTGCGTAACTACTTAAAAGTATTTGATTTACGTGGTATTTAGAAAACATGCACATACATATGCAATCAAAGTTTTCTTCGTACTTTTTCTACTTGCAAGCATCCACCGTACGTGTCACAAAATATATAAATTATATTTTTTTTCCCAGAGTCCGTGTACTTTACAGGGGGACCCCAGTCGGAAAAGCGAAACTTTTATACCTCAGCCCATGGCTTTACCGTCGAATTAATTGCTACTTGAAAAACTTTCAATTCCGACGAAATAATTTTTTTACTCGCAAATCGTTTCTAGAATATTTTCCGACAACTCGATTTGTCTCTTTAGCAATACATGCTTAAGTTAATTAGCCTTATTTGTTAACGCGCAATCATTCCTCAACTGATCTTTGTCAAGTGATCCTTTTAATGAATCTTATTATTAGTTACAAGTTTGGTTCCTAGGTTGTGTTTATTTTGTAAAAGTTCTCAATCGTTTTTTGCCCTTTAAAAACGCGCGTTTTTTTTACGATTTCTTTTTCGTTTATACGCACGACAGCAATATTACTTTCAATAATGCAAAGAGTAAAAAGTGTTCGTTTTATAAAATATACGGGGGAAGGGTGAGTTAATGGGGGTAAACAACATAGAAAAGGACAGTACTCCAAAAGATTGGAACAAAGAGAAAAGTCGATAGACCGTGTACAGCGACTCTTTAATCGGCGTAATGTTTTCCTTTTACTCGTCGAGTGTTCTTTCGAATTTTCGCTCAACAACTCAAAACAGTACAATGCAATGCAATCGCAGACGCATGCGATACGTGCAACAACAAAAAAATCGAAATATATATACATATTAAATACATAAAGGTGTGTGTTTAATTGACAACATTTACAACAATTTTTGCCAAGCATGTCCCACACTGCCGATTATCACTAGTCGATAGTAGAAAACTTCGACGCCCTCTTTTCGCTGAACTATCTGCTTTCGCTCCGGTTGATTTCACTCGCAATTTTGAATGATCGTTCGAAGAATCTAATAAAGATATCGAACAAGGTGATGTCGGAGCTCTACACATTGCTTTTAATTTCCGCTGATATGTTTATAACGTTCGATATGATGAAGCGATAAGAACGAGCTTCCGCGTAAAAAATTCAAAGCCTCAATTTGTCATCACCGAATTTCCCTCTCGACAATACCTGTAACAACAACAGACAAAAACAAAACTCTGATTTCCACACAAACGAATCAGAGCGATCCCGGATCATTCGAAATTCCGCGCATGTCGACTCGTCTAAAAAGCTTATACACATTTTACACTTCCACAGCTTGCGCGCGCACACACACTATACTTGTTATATATATATATAACCACGGTCGCGCGCGTGATAGCACTTAAATAGGAAGTTTCTTTTCCGCAGTCGATATATAATAACCCCGGAGGCCGGAGTTCAGTTCGTGTACCGAGGGGAAGCAATTAGATTTGCCCAGAGCGGAGAAGCGGAGAAGCGGCGGGCGGGCGGGCGGCTGTGTAGCAGTGGTGCGGCAGCAACAGGTGCTCGCTAATCCGCGATATGAAGTGCGAGAGACCGGCGGCAGCGGCGGCAGCGGCGGCAGCAGCAAGAAGAAAGCGAAGAAAAGTGAAAAGGAGGGATATAGGCGGATGAGGGCTGAGGCTCGCCCTTGTGCTCTTGTGTGTATGCGCGCCACTCTACCGGATGCGATAATGACGCGGATGTGTGCGTGTGACTTGTGTATAGGAGCCTTTGTAATTGCGATGCGCTGGTTTTTTTTTGTGCGCTGGATATACATATATTCGTGAGCAATGGATTCCGTAACTGTGTAAGTGGTGTGCGGAATCGACGGGGTGGAAATAAGGGATTGGAAGGGATGCCTGTTTGGAGAAAATGATTTGTTTTTTACGAGCTGAGGGATAGAGTGCTGAGCAGAGATCGCTTGTTGAAGAGTTTTCTTCATTTTTCATTTTCTCTGCCGCTTAGCGGTGATTCGTTGTTAAAGTATTAATTTATCGCGAAGGGAAAAATTGTTATTGTACCCATCAAATTTACGATTATGATTTCTGTAAATTTAATAAAACTGGATTATCCACAAATTTTCTCATTAAACAACTGTTTTATCTTTATTCTTGTCAATGGATTGTTATTCTATACTTTTGGGATCTATACGTTTGCTTTTGTAAAAATAATTTTTACTAAGTTGAAAATATTAAAATTATTAGTAAAGGGCAATCGTATCATTTATATTATTAACGCAAGCATCTATGATTTCATATATAAAATATAAATACAGCAAACTAAATCGTTTTATTACATCAATATTTTTATTGATATATAAATTAACTAATTAGAAACTTTCAATTAGATTTCAAGTACTGATAAGAGTTTCGATTTTTTTAAATTATGTTACAACTACACATTAGGGTGTGGTTATTGGGTTATTGTAAACGAATTTTAATTACTTCACGCATTAAAATATAATAATTTCTCGATAAATTGACTCAATATATTCTACTAAAAAAAATTATTGAATGAAACTTTTAATTTGATTTTGATCGATCGATAAACTGAGAAATGCAATTTTTTTACGAATAACTGTGATTGGAATTTGCATAGTTATCAAAAAAAAAAAAAAAATTGTCGGATCAGGTCAGACTTGTAAAGATGTTTTCCATATGAATTCGCATGTAATTTTATTCATTTTCTCAGTTATTCTTGCAAGTAAATCAATAATGACGTGTAAAATAGCACATAATAGATGACAAAGTAATGACTTGTTAACAGTTTATTTAAATATTTATAGACTATCAAATTTAATTACTTAAACAGTAAAATATTAATTACCAAAACTTACCTATACAACGTTTGCTAAAGAATGACGTATTATACACGGGAGAAAAAATAATAATTAGTTCAACTTACAAAGTTTTGAGTAAAATCAACCAACAAATTTCAGCTGTAAAAAACAGCTAAGCTTAGTAGTTTCCATTATCAACTACTGCAATGGCAACTAATAAAATTCTGTTAATCTTAATAATTAGATTGTATTAAAATGACAAAATTTAGAATAGCCAACAGTTAATAGTACGAATTGCATGTCTTTAAAAGTTCCATAATTAAAAAAGGTAAAGTAACAATTTTAAATACTGTATATAGATATTTAAATAAATTATTAAGAATTCATTTCTGGAGCAGGGATTCATTGGAACGTCTAAAAAAATTGGTCGTGAGAAAAATCAATCTAAATGCTGTTCAACGACTCACATTTTACGCGGTTTATTAGAAAAAATCCACGACTCTTTGGCACGATAATAATTTTTTAGTTTCTGTTTGCTTTGGAGGTCGAAATCCATATGCGACGGCAGGCAATGCAAGCAATGCTCTTGGAGTTTGCAATTTACTTTTTTACAACGTACGAGAATGATATGGTTCTTTTTTTGCTTTTGGTTTAGCTATATGTGATATGCGCTTCCGTTTATTCGCTCAATCATTATGCTGTATCTCCCGACTTCTCGACGCGTTTACTCAATATAATAATTTACTTTTACAATTAGTATTCTTATTTTCACTTTATATATATGTAATTTGAAAAATAAAAGCACAAATGAAAAATATCTCGCAATAGTTTATATATTCGCTTTTTATCCGCTACTTTTTCAGCTCCTTGAAAAAGGTCCTATGTACAACGGCGTCTTACAATCGCGCCAACTATAGTAATCGCTCAAGGTTCTACCGTATCCGAATAAACTGAGTGACCGCGCGCGTACAAAGTAAAGCGACACATTTAAACGAACAGCACACATCTCGCCGGAAACGCATCAAAATATAATATTCAAATCTTCAGCAGAAACGGTTTGCGTCCGTCTCCTCGAATCGCGGACGTTCAACATCCTTCGCGCGCAGCTGACGCATCCTTGGCTCTCGGCGTTCAACCGCACCTTCTCTCACGCTCCAAACAACAAATGTCCCATCTGCCTGAGCGATCTTCCGAAAGGAAAACAGGCCGAAACTCAACCGACACCCAATGATAAACACACGCACACACACGCATGCAGCACACACACACGAAAAAACTACAGGCACCAGCAGAACCCGGAACTCTTTTTTCTTCTTCTTCTTCTTCTTCTTCTTTTGCACATGCACACACACGCGCTCGGTTGGCGCGACCAGCTCTACATCGGTACAAGGCGCGTCACACCGAATCGGCCGTCTCTTTTTCTTTTTTTTTTTACACGCCGGTCAACGACACCCCGGCGATTACGCCCAGACGAGTAGGGGTGCCAGGAGCAGGAGGAGAAGTTGCGTCCGGTGCTGGTTCAGGAGGATGAGCCTCGAGGCTGTGGCATCACCGGCCGCCGCGGCTGCCGCGTTGCCCCGTGGTTGAGTGGTCGAGCCGCTCTCCCTTAGCGAGCCCTGGTACACGTGGTTCAGCCGGTTGCTGTGCTCCCGCTCGTCCGCGCTGTTGCTGTACTCGTTGTCGCTCGCACCGCCTCCGTGCTCTCCCTTGTGCTCCTGCAGCGCGATCTCTGCAACACAAGGTTTCGGAATATGCCTCTCTTTATATGTATGTCTGCGCAGATGCATAGCGGTTACAGATTCTTGTTAGTCATTGTGGTGTCACGTGTTCTAGGCGCTGATATGCGATTATTGCGGCCAACTCGTGAACGTTTACCATTGCGCAAATGCATTGGCTCTTGCGGGCGATCTTTGAATATAATTTATTGAAACGTTTTGCTAACTGTATGATTCTTACTCAAAAAATTATTATGCATTCTAATATTGATTTCCGATCCTTAAAAAGGAAATTGAAGATTTATCAATTCATTATTATTTTATAGAATATTATTTTCAATTTCTGCCCATAAGAATCAATGTATTTTTGCAATGATAAAGTTCGCGGTTTGACCGCAAAAATCGAGGGGCATTAGGTTTGCGTCGAAATAATAATTAAGCTGTAATTTGGACTATTGCAGAAATTCATCAATCATTATGATCATGTACCTATACATGTTAATTGAAAATACAAGAATTTTTTTTTTACTGTCCCATATTATGTGTTCAGTAAGTAGATTAGTTTGGAGAACAGTCAGACAACTGATGTACAAGTATCGTAATTTAAAATGACTGTTTCAATTCGAATGATTTTCGTTGAATAAATAAATATAAGAGCTGCTCGTATACATATACTTCTTTTTACTTTAAATATATTTTGTAGTTAAAACTCGCATTTGTAGTTCATCAATTAATAATATACATAATAATTATTGTTTCCTGTAGGGTTCAATTCTATTTGCAATTGAGAATGTATTTTATAATTACATCTGCAATTAAATTATCAATTTTCTTCTCAAATATAAAGTATTCATACCTGTTAAGCCATTGTGCATTCTTAATAACGTAATCTCAGAAAGACCGGGGGGATTTAATAGTTTCATAATTCGTTAAAACTACAGAGAGAGAAAAAAAAGAGAGGAGAATGAAAAAGAAAGGGAAACAATCAAGGATTCGCGTGAATGGGCCAACATAATGCATCGTTTAAATTCCCGGCGAGTCCTAAGCAAATTTCCGCTACGCAAAAAAGAAACTTTCCCGCGGCAAGATTGAAACCCTCCTACTCCGGCATCAACTCGTTATCAGCACTTCCGTTACAATAACTCGCCGCATCCCTCGAGCCAAGAAAGCGAAAGAGAGAGAGAGAGCGAGAAAAAGCTGGAAATATATATATATATATATACACAGCACGAGCAGCCGCCTCAATCTCAACGCCCACCTCGAAATTGCTAAAAACACGCCAAAAAAACAAGACACGAAACAAACAACGGGCACACCGAGACTAGCGATATATAAAACAATATAGCGAAAAAAGCGAACATATATATAGCGTGGGTTCGGTGGGGGCCAAGAGTATAGCGGGGAAAAATAGGAACAAAGTTATCAGAGAAAGAGAGAAGAAAGGAAAGAGAGTGAGAGAGAGAGCGCGTGCACGGCTGGATGATAAGTCGAAGAAAGGACGACGAGGACAACGACGAGGAGGAGGAAGATGAAGAAGAAG
This sequence comes from Megastigmus dorsalis, assembly GCA_900490025.1. Taxonomy (NCBI): domain Eukaryota; kingdom Metazoa; phylum Arthropoda; class Insecta; order Hymenoptera; family Megastigmidae; genus Megastigmus; species Megastigmus dorsalis. The sequence goes on from UELU01129017.1 coordinate 14,471, forward strand.
AAGAAGAAGAAGCGAAGGCAGCACCAGCAGTAGCAGCGCGTTAGAGAAAGCCAGTGAAACAATATCCGGCGCGTATTAGTTATCGTTTATCAGAGAAGTCGAGTGGCGGCTAACCGAGGAACCGGCCCCCGCACACGTACACACATATACGCGTATATACACACATATACATATATATAGAGAGAGAGAGGCGAAAAGCGAGGGCGAACGAGCGGCTAGAGCGAGAATTGGGTGAGCCATCTGTTGCCAGACATGATCGATAAAAGTCCGCCAAGTGTTATCAGTGCTAAACTGCTACTTTCGGCGGCCTGCCGCCCTCTATATATATATATATATATAGAGAGAGAGAGAGAGAGAGAGAGAAAAGCTCATTCCCCCGACGCGTAGAGTCGTCGCTTTTTACCCTTCCGCAGGTCACGCCGAGCGGAAAAAAGCTGTTTTATGCAGACCGTATAGTCCGCGTGTAATTACCGGACGCCCAAATCATCACGCCGCTGATTTCCCTCCGATTTTCCACCTCTGCACTGTACGCGTGTATATATACACCGGTGAATATATATTCCTCTGTTCTTCCTATTGCCTCTCTCTGTCTCTCTCTCTCTCTCTGCACATCTGTGTCCGCAGTTAACGGGTAATATGACGTGGATATGTGTGCGTCGGAGGCGATATTCTGGTCTGGTCTTTTAGGGAAATTTCGATTCGGCCGTTGCTCAAAGATGCGGAATTATTGGAAATGCGATTTTAACGACGTTGGCGTGTGCGACTCGTGCATCGAAGATACTCTGAGTTATATTCTAATACCGAGGAGCTGAGCGCGACACGGAAAATGTATATTATTTTAATTAAAAGTCTGCATGTGTAGGGTCGCGTTAACTATTGCCATGGTCCAAAACACATAATACAAAATATTGAATTTCGGTTGATCCATCAATTTGTAGTGTTTGCAAAAGATAGAAATTGTCGAGTGTCAAAATGATTAACGGCTTTTATTATATATCTGCTATAGCGAATATCACACGAGAGTGGAATTTGACGTGTGTATATCATTCAGAATTATTTCATATTTCGAATTTTTCCCTTTTAGTTTCCACTCGCATGTATACACAAGCAAAACTAACAAATAATTTAATCGAGAATAGTTTGTCTTTAATGAAATTTATTTATCGATTCGCGGATTGTAATGAAGCAAGGGAGGAAATATTTGAATAAACTGGAATCTCGCAAAATCCACCGAAAGGTATTGCTATAATAATTCTCCAATCTCATTCAACGACGAACTTAAACACACTAGGGCTTTCGTGTAACATCGGCTTGAAATAGCCAGTTTACAGAAGTAATTTTAATCGAAATAATAATTTTCTTTTTTTTCATTGAAACCATCATCGTACCACCATAAGCGATGCCATCTGGAAAAGTGTCCATCTACCTCGCGACAGGCGTTTTTACGATTATCTCACCCTCTAAATCGATTATTTACGCCGAGTTAAAACCCAATGAAAAGTCATAAAGGAGTGCGCGCGAGTAAGAGAGAGAGAAGGAGAAGCGACAATAAAAGACATCGAACAAATTGAAAGTGTGCGAGAGAAAAAAACCGCTTTCTCCGATGCTAGATTCATTTTTAATGCGAGGGAGTTATAATGCTCGAGCGACGCTAAAAAGAGAGGGAGAGGGAAAGCAAAAAAAATATTGAAAGTAGGAGCAAGAGAGAGAGAGAGAGGGGAGAAAAGCGCGAAAGTAGCTCTCTCTAGACGGGGTATTTTCCGGTGTAAACGGACGCCTCTTGTCTCGCATCTCCTCGCTCGGTCCCTTTCATGAAAGCTACAGCACCGACACAGTACCAAGAGAGAGAGAGAGAGAGAGAGAGAGAGAGAGAGAGCGAGAGCGAACGTAGTCACGCGATCAGATAAGCTTTTGCGGCAGCTTATATAGCGCATTTATCTCGAGCTGAAGAGGAAAGCTCGCTCGAGCGCAAGCTCAGCTGTAAGAGAGAGATAGAGAGAGAGGCGCCCCTGTGTGGCTCGCGTTTCGAATACCAGGATAGATAAGTATTTCATTAAAGAAAACAAGCAATTCTCCGCGCTTTGCTACTTGAGATTTTGGTTATTTCACGGAGTAGCTGTATATACGTGGGGTGGCTTCGTATATACTCGGTGCAGCTGGGTTATATAACGCGCCGCTCGCCGAGCTCTTTATCAGGTTTGTTAGGCATTGTTAATTTCGCTGCTAATGCACTCGGTTAGCCTTTGTTTTCGACTCTGAACCCTGTCGGATAATATATATTGTATTATATATGTATATATGTATGCGTATGTATGCAGTTTCTTTTGTTCGTGGCCAAATTTAAGCGTTTATATTTTATCGCGTTCTATTTACCCACGACGGCGGTTATAATAGTGCGGGTAATTTTTTTATACCACTCCACGGCTATCGATTGTTTTTCGTGCTACGCATTACCTTTGCTTTTCTAATTAACTTTTGCGTGCTAATAACGACAAGGAGTTCTCAATCTCTGCAGTAAACTGAAAATCTGCCTATCTCTTTGATATAGTATAATACAAGTTTTTCAGTTTAAGCACGAGGTTTACAGATATTAATTTCTGCGTGACTTTTCGTTTTCTTTTTTAAAGTAGCATAGGGTTCAGGTACAAATGCTATATAAGTATGCAGTTTCGAAAAAATCAATCGATAAAGTTATCTTTACATCACGACAAAATAGTCCATCCGAGCAAAATATAACCATTTGCTTATACAGATACATTTAATTTGTACACAGCCGTGACACACGCACACACACATATATATATACAACGTCCGGCTGGTGGTTAGCGCAGGTTGTGTCAAGGGATTCAGCAGCGATAGAAGCATTCGTTACCCAGACACGTGCAGGGAATATATCTTGTGTCGGAAACTCTGTATTAAATCGCTCATCCGCCATAGCGATGGATTCAACTTACCGTACAATCTTATTCCGCTCTCGGCGTCGCCCAGTGAATTTTTCGAGATGCACTTGTAGCCGCCAAAGTCCCGTGCGTGCAGATCCTTTATTATCAGCTGCATCCAAGAGCTGTACATGTTCGACTCGGTCTCGGACATCGCGTACTTTTGGTTGCTAATTATCATCTCTCCTGTTTTTGAACAGAAATCAATCGCATGAAAGGTTCGTTAGGTATTGTATGTTGATTCGATGCCAGTCAGAGTAATAATAAGAAAAGGAAGAGAATTCATGCGACCACTGGATATCGGGTGTTTGAAAAATTCTAATCCAAAGCTTGACTTATCTCGAAGTGTATATGATACAAATACACCGTCAATCTAAGTTTGTTATAAAATACACGTTTTTATCACAGATTTTACACACTAGGAAGAGTGTTGCCTATGTTTAACGCTTGGATTTGCCGTGTAATGTGAAAAAAAAGCGCTTGAATATTTCAATAGCTCTTTTTCTTCCTCCCCACCGAAAGACAGGACTAATCTGAACAGTCCACCCTGAGCCAGTTCAAACAAGTGCACAAAGCATACACAGTTCAAAAGATGAAATATAGGTGCTTAATGAATATTACGTGTACACATATGTATCTATAGATATGTGTGTGTGTGTGTGTGTGGAGGAGGAGCGAGAGAAGCTTATGCAGCGCAAAGTTGAAATGCAGTTCGGTCCATTCGGATAACGCGGCAGGGATAAGCGTCGCTGAGGGGGGACCAAGGGGTCAAGTTTTGGGGAAACGCGCTGATGGAACAAGGAAGTTGGTGCGCGGCACAGGGGTTAGTCGAACCGGCCGCCGCCGCCGCCGCCGCCGTCGCGTGTGTATAAAACTTGAAATTGGCGAGAGAGAGAGAGAGAGAGAGAGAGTGGAAAGCCGATAAATGGCGAGGCGGTGGCGGCTCGATATGTGTTTACTGTGACTAGGACTAGTGTGTATATATATATATATATGTAGTTATGCAGATATAGATGTATATACTCACCGCTTTCGCGCGTCCAGTAATTAATAGGTTTGGGCGAGGCCTCGACTTTGCAGGACAGCGTCACGTCGGTCCTCATCGGCGCTCCTACGAGTTGATTCGGCACTTCGATCAATGGACGAACTGCAAGCAGACGAGAAAATCGCCGTTAAGTGCACGTTCATGATTATGATGAAGCTGCTGTATTTTTATTGGTCGAGTTGTTGAATTGGGGGGTTTTCTTCACGGCTCACTAATTGTGTCTTACGTCGTTATCCGATAGGCTGCTCAAAGTTAGTGCTTTTCTTTATCTTTTAGGGTTTTCGTATGTATTTAATTAAAGCGATGATTTATTTATTTTTGTACCACACATTAACTGTAAACTATACTTATTGCACTCGCTCTTATATTTATTTGTGAAAAACTTGCTGTAGCTTATTTTTGACAGAAGTACTGAAATGAGGTTAAGTACCTCATTGCAAATCATGTGAGGCTGGAAAGTTATAATGATACGATTCAGTGATTCCGTTCTAGCCGCCACTCGAGAAAGAAAGATTATTTGTTGAAATTACATTGGGAATAAAGTTTCGAAAAAAAAGTCGTTATTGACTTTAATTAATTCGCATGAAAAACATTTTGATCAAAATTTTAAATTGTGCATTATTAAAAAATATAAAATAACTTTTTGTACGTGTATTTTGAATTTTTAAACATCATTTATGATTAACATGTTTGTTTTTAAATGTAAATGTTGGAAAGTTCGCGAATCATTTACACGCAAAGTATGCAAGAAACTCGTATATACATGTATTTAATCGAATAATAAATGATAAATAATAAAAACATTTATAATTTTAAAATACAAATGAAGATACTTTTACGTTCATTAAAATTATTATAGCATCCACGAATATCAGTATAAATCACTGAGTGGTTTCTTCCTCGATAACCTATTTGCACGTAATAAATCTGAAAAACAAAACAATAATTAACTCCAACGCGTTCCAATGCATTCTTAGACGTTCGAGCAACGTCGTTCGCAGAAAAATTGCATTCGCACGTGCAGAAAGACTCGCGCGATTACTCGAAAGCTGGAAAAAAAAAACAGAAAATGAACGAGCGCAAACCTAATTGTTTCGTATTTTCAGGAAGGCCGGAAATCATGTTCCGCAGCATTCGCCGGCGCATTTGTCCCGTTTATTCGATGTATATATATGTATATGACTCTCCCGCGCGCGCCATATACATATAATCGAATCTGAAAAAGGAGAAACGACGCATAGGATTCGGGGGAGCCGTCGACACTGTAGGCGGAGGAGGGACGAGGAAACGCCATCAATCGCGAACGAGCCCTATCTGTCGCTTTTCAACGGCTTTTCTATATATATATATATGTATGTATGTATATGTATGTGCAGCCCCTCGTTCCATCTCTTTCCCGTAAACGTACCAATAACCAACGACCGGGCGTCGAAAAAAAAAGAAAGATATACGCACGTTCACACACACACACACGTGTCCGTACATACATATATATACACATCTATCTATCTGTACACGCATGCATGTATATCGCGAAGAGGCAATTAAAACTTTCTGACCGAGCTGCACAGTAGCAGTCCGCCACGAGCTGGGGACCATAAATCAATCCGACCGCACACTATCCTCTCACTCACTCCCTCCCTCTCTCTCTCT
>UELU01129018.1:0-18533 GCA_900490025.1 Megastigmus dorsalis
TATATATATATTGCATATAGTTTTACTCTCACATTAATATTTTTTACGGCCAAATTATATCCAGGCCTTGCCATCAGAATCCTTTTGCATGCCAAGCGTGGGGCATTGGCTTTTGCATATAAGTGTTTGAGTTCGACTCGTTAAAAAATTATTAATTATATATTTTGACACACAAATAGGTAACTTGAACCATATTATCCCTTTATAGCATAATATTATATGTATACAGATATTTTATCATTCTACCAGCTGCATATATCTATAGTGTAGTGAGATCCAACAAATTATATAATAGGAATTATAATTATAATGTATGTTCGAGTTGATATATTTCATATTATTTGTTTGTAATAATAAATTAATTCTTTACTGAGTCTAGCTAAAAACCTATATGCAAAAGGTAAAATAACGTGAGATTAAATTAGACATACTTTCTTTAGTTAATCCAATCACAATTAATGTATTTCATTAAAATTTATTTCGTTAAATTATACTAACTAGGACTAATAAATTATCTGCTCATTAAATACTGAATAATCATTACATCGCTGATTTGGCAACGATCAGTATACATACTGACCAGGGACTGATCTGGGTAATATGAGTATACTGATCAGTACCTAATTTCCAACCTACGTCTTTTTCTGCTCAGATTATAGTAAAGTACAATCTTTAGAAATAGTACATTAAATAATTATTTTGTGTTAAAAAACTGATTAACGTTAAGTACCTATATATACAAAAAAAACTTTTTTAATATTTGAATTAATTTATTCTGCTCTAGTTGTAATGCTAAATATTCCTGACGGTATATTTAACCTTGAAATAAAAAAAAATTTTCATCGCCGAGATTCGAACCAAGACCCTGCAAAAATGATAAACTGCGGTATCGTTAACACGACAACGCCTTAGCTGCCTGCACGACCAATCATGATAATATTGGAACATTGACTTAAACTCGTATTGGCTTTTCGATCTGAGTGACGTAAATTTAGTTTAACTAACCTATATATATATAGTTTGCCAATTATAGGATTCAATACATTTATTACACATTTACGCCTTATTGTTATATATACGGATAACGGACATATCAAAAACATATATGAATTATTGCAAAATCCTATAATATATATTATTATATAATAGGACTGTATATATTACATATAATATTACTTGAATGACTAATTTGAGGACATTACATAATATATATGATGAGGTTCCACCAAGCCACGATATTTAGAAAAATCGAATTTTTCATAAGGCAAAGGAATTATAACAAATAAGTTATAGTAATTTATATAATTTTTGAATATCGTCAGGAATACCATATTTCTTTATATTTAACATTAGATCTGCAGCAGAATAAATTAATTCAAATAGTAAAAAAGTATGTATTGGTATACTTAATCACTTTTTTAACATAAAAAATTATTTAATAGATTTGTAAGAATTTACACCTTGCAGTTTATACTTTGCAGTTTATACTTTGCTATAAACAATGTGCAGAGATTAAATTATTATATACTAAATAAATGAATTAAATTCTGGGCCTTTCTTATACACCCTAGTTTATAACTAAAAATAATTCTCTGTCGAAAAATGTCACATACTTTTTTTTCGTTATTTTTGGGGCTGAGTAAAGAATAAGGTGTCTATTTGACGATCACATGTTTAATACATTTAGATAGAAGAAATTTATATAAACTAAACCCTAAGATATTACACAGTAAATTCGGTGCTCTCGAGTATAGAATTTATTTTAAAGGGATAAAAAGATTATTATTGTCGTTATTATAAATAATTAACGTAAGCCCGTTACTATTATTTGTTATACTGTAAAATCTTTATAATTAATTATAAGAAAATAGTACATTGTAAAATGTTAGTAATTAAGGCTCATTTTTAATTTATTATTTGTTTGCTTGGTAGTGGCTTGGCAGTTAAGCTCATTTTTAATTTATTTTTTTTTTATAATAGTCATTTATTTAGAATATTTTTAACTAAAAAAATTCCTAACTTGAAAGCATCGCGTTGATTCATTTATATTGTATCTAATTGAATATAAAATATGAAAATCAGAGAACTATTTGGTGACGTTAAAAGATTCAACTCGAGAGAAAAAACTTATACCCAATAGTCCTATTTGCAAAAGGTAGAATTATATACGATAATAAAATAAATACTTTTTTCAGTTAACCCAATTACAATAATTTACTCTCTGCACATTGTTTAAAGCAAAGTATAAACTTTTAAGTGTAAATTCATACAAATCTATTAAATAATTTTTTATGTTAAAAAAGTGATTAAGTACACCGATACATACTGTTTTACTGTTTGAATTAATTTATTCTGCTGCAGATCTAATGTTAAATGTAAAGAAATATGGTATTCCTGACGTTATTCAAAAATTTAAAGAAAAAAAAAATTGACTTTGCCGAGATTCGAACCGGAACCCCGCAAAAAGTTACAGTCGTAAACGTAACGCCTTAGCCCACACGACCAATCTGAAAGTACGGTAGACGAAGATATAAAACTCGAACTCGCTTTTCGAATTTCCCGCGCTAAATTAGTTAGATTAATACTGAAGAAAGTATATATATTGCAAATCGATTATTTCATATTATTTTATTATAATAATTAATTAATTCTATACCGAAACTAGCAAAAAAAACCTATATGTAAAAGTTAGGTAAAATAACGTGAGAATAAATACATATATACTGTTACGTCTAGGGAGCGTAACGAAGAAGAAAATAGACTTGAGTTGCGCACACTTAAATTGACTCATCAGTGACGGAAAATTGACTTGAAAATAAGAGTTTCCCCAGTTTGTGTCGAGCGCACGGATGGACGGCAATAATTTCATAGGCGTAGATGTGTAAAGAGCTCAATTGGAAATGATAATGCACGGGGCGCATAGCTTACTTTGATTAAATCTCAGGAAGTTGAGTGAATGTAATGTCACTAGGCGTCTTCCCAATGCTGCTGTAGATCCTCCTTCTGTCGAATGGGTGTGGCTTGTAGAGAGCGAAGCGCGCGCGATTGATTAATATAAATTGATAATCGGGAAAAGGTTGAATGTTTGCTAGTAAAATTACTCTGTTTCGTATTTGCAACTACAATTACTACTTTATTTACTACTTTAAAATTGGTTACAATAACCGATTAAAATCAGTTAGTTTCAATATTAAACGCTCGATACAAGTAAAGTAAAATATAAAAATGTCTAACTGCGCGTTATAGATCGAGTAGCGCGGAGACGACGTGTTACTTCCAAAACACCGGAATAGATAAGAGCGTGATCATAGTCGCGTCTCTCCTTTTATAGTCCTCCAGACCGGATACCTAGAGGAAGGTAACATAGACGTGGAACTTCGGGAAAAGGGGAGGGTGAATGTGAGATAAGGGGTCCTAGTATGTGAAGGCACAAAGGTGCGTTTGCATCTTGGCTGATTGGTTAGTCGTCCTAACGTTACTACCATATATGGTCATCATTCCTCGGTGTTGGCTAAAAATGCTGGTGATATCCGGTGGTGGCGCATGTTCTTTTGTACTCGAACTGCGTAAGTTCATAACTTACGTTGCTAGGCTGTATTTTTTATACTTGATGCTTACGCCGGCGAATCAAGGAAGTATGCTTGTCTTGTCTTGACTGAAGGTTGTAGGTAAGTAGAAGTTGCTTAGGGAGTTACCTTGTGGTGAGGTAGAGTGCATGGCAGTTGGTACAGCAGTGACCTTCCTTGTCAGCTGTTGGTACCTCAGATGAGATGTGGCGTTGCGTCTTACGGTTAGGTCCGCAAGACGCGACAACTCCCCCCTTGACGAGTTTCAGCACAGGGTGCTGAAGTGGATGTCGTGCTATAAGTTTTGTGTGTTTGTTTTTTATTGTTTTTTTTTGTATATATATATTTTGTTTTTTTTGTTGTTTTTTTTGCATTATATATATATATATATTTTTTGTTTCTTTTGTATATATTTTTTTTATCGTTATTATTATTATTATTTTTTCTTTGAATGTATATATTTTATTATTATTATTATACACATTTTTGTGTTTGTTGGGTTTTTTGTTATACCCATATATATGTATATTACGTTGTTTGAATTGCAATTATTACAAGTATTAGTGTATTTTTGCTTATATCTAGAGGTAAAAAAAACTGAAAAGGAAAAAAACATTCATAAATTTTTTCATCCTTCTTTTTTTTTTTGGACAGGAGGAGATCACCCCCCGCAGAGTACACACATGCACAGCCCTCCTAATTGGGCTTGGTGGTCCTCGCGTTCGCATTCGATGGACTGGACGAAAATGTCCGGCTCCCCGTCCAATAGAAGCTGTCCACAAAGCGCACAGTTCCTCCAAACTGGCAGCGGGCGTTGACAGATCTCGCATGGTCCAAGGAACTTGGTTTCGCTAAACCAAGCCCTCCGAAGGGGAGCTCAAGATGATCCATCTAGATCTTGGTGAGCGAATTCGTCGCTGCAGCTCCGCGTGATCTCTGCTCCCGATAGCAGTCTTCGTTCGACAGCTCGTCGTAGTTTTCAAGGTTCGGCATCTATCTCGCCTCGTTTTGGCTTCTGGTTTCCTCGCGCACCTCGCGCACTTGTTGGTGTGCTTGGAGCACTGTGGCGCCCTGCTCGTCGCGGAGATCGCTTAGGTTCAGCGTAGCGTGGATAAGGCGCAGATCCCTATCTTCCGCTTCGATGCCCTTGTAATGTTTGAGCGATAGTGCCCTCTGCACTCGGCTCCACCAATCCCCTTTTCTTGCTCTGCGGATCTGCCTTCGCAGGCTCCTAGGCCGAGACGCCTCTTGATTGTACATCTCGACGATAGCCGAGATGATGATTACTATTAAAGTCTGGACTTCCATGATGCGCGATTAGAGATGAGATGCGAGATAAACGATGAGCATGCTCGGTGTCGGGTATCTAATGAGAGAGTTTCGATAGTTTTCCAATCACCCCGGCTCATTAACTTTCTTCCTTCTATAGATGTACCTTTGCCTCTTCTTTTGTGGGTTGGGTTTGTCACCTTAGGGAGTGAGGGCCAGGGAAGGTATAAGGAGTGGTGGGAAGGTTCTTCCTTTAAGTATCCAAGAGAACGAAAACTGGTCCTTGCGCTCGCCTAAATATATATATGCATGTATATGTACCTGTATATATGCTTAATTATAATTCGTAGCTGAGTAGTTTTAGTACCAAATGGTTTAAAGTATTTGTTAGAACAGTTAATTTATTAATAGCACTTCTCCCTTAGAGCTGAGGTAAAGGAGAGTTTTTTTTTTGTATTATTGAAAAATTGTAGTCAGTATTCTCAGTTTGATTTACTCTCCTCCGTTTCCTCTTGCGCTATGTATAGTACTTAAGAGGATCCCATCATCGTCTTAGTAATATAGTCGTAATTCTAAATAGATACGTTCTTTACTAAATTATTAATTATGTCTGTTGCAAGTGAAAATTGTATTTAGTAAAAGGTAGATTTTTTTTATTTTGTTTTATGCTTAATATAAAAGTGTCAAAATCATATTGACTATTTGCAATACCAGTCTTTCTCATACAAAGTTGAAAATAATGCTAAAAGAGACTTGCAAACGACATTCACATTTTTTTTGTAGAATTCCCCTTTTCCTTTAATCTACAGCATCTGACCTTGTTGTCGCAGATTCGTCGGGTAATATTGTTTGATGCACAGAGAAAGTAGGGGACGAATAATAAATTCCCAACGTCATATTTTTTAGGTTTCGTTTCAAGGATTACTTCCCTTCCATCCTGTCCCCTTCACTCTTCCTTTTGTTGTAAAATTTAGATCCTAGTAAAATTACCATAAATATTCCAAAAATTAAAAGTATAGTATATATAAAAAAAAATTAACATTAAGACAAAGATTAATACTAAATCCGTACTTTTTAGAAGATTTATTTTCAGTTCAACGTTTGCTGCAGGAGTTTCCCGGTTTTCTTCGGCTGTGTAAAACAGACTTACATCCATTGTCGGCAGGTAGCATTCTTGTGTTGAGTCTGGTTGTAGGCGAGTGTCGTAGTAAATCCTTTTGTTTATGACGGCAAACTTTCTCTTTACAACGTGCTGTTGCCTCTTGGGGGTTTGCCACTGCGTAAAACCAGTCACTTGGCGTCGATGTCTTAGTCAGATAGATATCGTCCTCTTACATGGTTTTGATGTTGCAGGTGTGAAAGTCGTCTTGCGTTGGTGTCAATAGTAACTAATTCGCTTTTTTTGTACAATACATTTGTGATATAATCTTTTAATTGACCTTTAATGTATTTTTCGACATATACAAATTTTGAATTCACGTAATTAAAAATATCTAAGTCATTTATTGATGGTTTTCTATTTTCTTCTACTACTGGACCTTCAATAAAAAATGGAGTCGGATACTTAATACGTATTAATTTATATGAACACAGTGGTGCCATACCGATCGCCATGAAAGCACACGTTATTTCGTTTGAGTCCAGCACATAAATAGATTGTTTGTCTTCTCCTTCTATTATTTTATTCACGTATCCCTTATATAATTCTGAATATTTATTCTGCTCGCACGTTGAGGGAGGCATGGGTCCCAAAATGCATAACCGCCTTCTACGTCTACACAACATCTTTATTTAATTTTCATCTTGTTCCCGATTTTAATTTTACTTCGTTACCGCTTAGATTTACCTGCGCGTAATAATTTTGCAATGTTTTGGTTACGTACCCGTGCACGACCGCGTCATCAAATGTTCCATAAGGGTCAGAATATGCTCCCGGATTGCTACAATCTCCCTCGATAATAAGTTGCACGATTGTACCGTTAGGCTTTAAATAGCTGATTATATTATTATAAAGTTTATGCGTTCGGTATACGTTGCGTTCGTTTGCATTCTTCAGATGAAACTTCGTCTAGGAACTGGACCTCCCCTCGGTTTTTATCTGAGGTGCGCGACCACTTCCCGCAATGTTTAACCGTCCTTTTAATTTATACTTTACATAATCTGACTTGCGTTCCAGCAAACTCATTTAATTGAAGCAATCAAACATGCACTTTTATAGCTGTGTAACACGGGTTCTTTTATGTTGCATTCCCCTACATGAATATTAATGAGAAAGTTGTTAAATTTGAAACTTGCTGCGAGCAATCATAGCCAATTATCGCGGATACCTTGAGGAATTTTGAGAATAAAAATACTGTCATCATTAAGATTAAACCCTTCATCTGTAACATTCAATCTGTTTAATTATTACATTCCTTAGCCGTATTTTTTATTGTATTTGCGTAAACCCCTTTTTCTGCAATAAAGCTGATTTTGTTTGCGTGCTTGAGCCAGATCAGGTGTATATACATATATATATATGTCTTATATATTTTGTGTGAGTGTGTGGGTAGCTGTGTACTCGTGTTTGTACATTGTTGCTGTGTTTTGCGTGATCACAATGTTTTATGCGGTATTATCTTAAGAACTGGAAAGGATAAGCGAATTATTTCTGCTCAATATGAGACTTGCGTAAGCGGTTAATATGCACTATTTTACTTTTCGATTCGCTCAACTGGATTCTGACATTTCCATTGTTAAATACGTCTAGCACTAAATATGGTCCTGAGTATTGGTTACCAAATTTCTGTGGTTTAGGCCCCTTTTGTAGCCAGACGTACTCTCCTATTTGCAAAGTGATAGGGTTAACCTTTATGTCATAATACTCTTTGGATTTTAATTTCGCTTTTAACAGACTTTCCCGAGCCATTCCTCGTATAGAGTTGAGGCGCGTCGCCAGCTCTTTTATACACCCCCCGTAGGTCGGCAGTAAATCTTCCGCTTCTAGTGGGTCACTGGTCGGAGTTCTAGCAAGTCTTCCGAATACCAACTCCAAGGGGGTGTGCCAGGTAGACTCACTGACACTTGTATTAAAGTTGAAGGTCGCTAGCTCTATATATTCGTCCCAGTCTACCTTATTAACTTGTACGAAAAATTTTACAAATTCTATTAGACTTGAATATGATCTTTCCAGAGAACCGTTTGTTTGCGGGTGAAATGCAGTGGCATTTATTTGTTTAATTTTATATCATTTAGCTACACGTCTCATTAATTTACTCATAAAATTCATGCCTTGATCTGTTAAAATTACGCGTGGTGCCCCGAAAACGCTTATTACTTTCTTTATTAATCCATTTGCTAAGTCTACAGCAGTACGTCCACGGTGTCCACCTACTGCTGAACAATGAGCTTCTCTTATTATTATCTCTTTATCTTCCGCGACGGGATGCCGAATTAAACCCAGGCATATTATTAATTTTGTGTTTGTTTCAATAAATGCCTTTCTTATTTTTCTGAGTACCTCTTCCCATTTCATGTTTTATATAAATTCTGTTTTAGCGATACTTATCGATTGAATTTTCAGTGTTTCCAAGAGTTCCTTTAAATTGTTCCTCAGCTGTTCTAGATTATTATTAATAAGCGATAGTCCAACGAGTGCTTCTGTGCGAAGTGGCAGAGCTATATGCACTTTTGAACTGACTTTCGTAACTATAGGAACTCCAATCTCCAGGTTTCTGAATCTTGGTAATTTATTTTGTAGTTTCAATTGTCTAGCCCCGTTATCGCACGGCTCTCCAGTAGTTGTGATAAAGTATAAATAATTGTCCCTGCGCATAAACAATTTTTCCCGTGCATTTATTGGAGTTATGTTTAGCGTGTTTTCGTTATTCTCCTATTCACTTGCGGAGGCAGTCTTTCTAAAATCCCCCTCCCCCCCCTTTCTGACATATACGGGTCTTCGTTATTCCCTGTATTTTCATGGGAGCCCGCCTCGTCGAAATTTTCTCCTACATTTGCATACTCCTTTCCTTGCTGCGTGTGGCTCGACTGTGCCTCTGCGTCTACCTCATGAATTTGTTCCAATTCTTTTACCTTTGGTAGTGCGCTTCGGCGCATTTCTTCTCGGCGGGTTAGAGCGGTTTATGACTTTTCTCTGCTGGTTTCTGATGTTTGCGAGGGAGTAAGGCTTTTATTGCCTCTTTGTATTTGTCGCTCACTTGGCGTCCCGCTCGTCCTCGAGTGGTCATACCTGTGCCTGGCTAGAGGTTTCTTGTCTCCCCTTCCTTGTGTACACTCGTTTCTTCAGTTATTGTCAAAACTCTCTCCACTGGATTTCTAGGTAGAAGGTCTGCCACGTTCAGACGCCCCGGTTTGTATATGATTTCAAAATCGTATTCTGCAAGCAGCAGTTGCCAACGCATTGCACGCGAGTCAGGATCTTTGTGTGTTTGTAGCCAAACAGGCGGCCTATGGTCGGTTATGAGAAAGAATCGTCTTCCAAAAAGATACGGTCTGAAATGTTTAATGCAGTAGACCAGCGCCAGTCCTTCTTTATTGAAAGTGCCCCAGCGTTTCTCTACATTGGTTAATATTCTTGAAACGTATGCGACTGGTTGGTCGCTGCCGATTTTCCCTTGCAAGAGAATTCCTCCCACAGCATATCCCGATGCGTCGGTCGTTAAGTTGAAACTTTGCTCGAAATTTGGAAAAATGAGGATAGGCTCTTCGTACAATTTTTTACGCAGTATATCAAAAGCTTCTTGCGTTTTTTCCGTCCATACAAATTCCATGTCTTATTTTAATAAATCTGTTAATGGTTTAGCGATTTTAGAAAATTGATTAATAAATCTTCTGTAATATCCCACCAATCCTAAGAATTGCTTGATATTCTTTTGATTTTTCGGTTTTGGATAATTATCTACTGCTTCTAACTTGCGCGGATCGGGCTTGACCCCTTGCGCACCTATTATATGGCCTAATATGTTACTTCTTCCTTGAAAAACTCGCATTTTTCCGGTTGCAGTTTTAGTACTCCTTTGCGTAATCTTAAAAACAGATTTTCCAGTCGTTTTATGTGCTCATCCAAGGTTCGCGAGTAAACAATTATGTCGTCAATGAAACAGAAAAGTTCCTTAATCTATAACCCTGCAAGTGCTATTGTGAGTGCGCGTGAAAACGTTGCAGGCATTGTGCGCAAACCAAAACTTCCTCTATTAAAATGATATAAACCTCCATTAGTTACAAATGCGGTTTTATGCCTATCTCTCTCATCAATTTCTAGCTGATGATATTCTACAGCTCAGTCAAAAACTGAAAAATATTTAGATCCTCCTAGTTGATCCAAAATGTCGTTAATGTTAGGTAGAGGGAATTGGTCACCCAATGTTTTTGTATTTAGTTTTCTATAGTCGATTACCATCCGATATCATTTACTGCCTTGTAAATCCTCCTTTTTGGGTACCAGGAAACATGGGCTCGAGTACGATGATGTTGAGGGCTTATCCCCTTTTCTAGCAGTTCATTTACCTGCTTTTGAATTTCCTCCTTATGTACAGGAGGTAGGCGGTACTGTTTCGATGTTATTGGGATATCGTCGGTGGTCGGTATAGTGAGTTTGAGAATTGGGGTAGCTGTAAGTTTTTCGTTTGGAATATAAAATATATCGCTGAAATTTGTTATAAGTTTTTCTATTTCAGTTTTTTCTATAGGCGATAGATGATCTACACGTAGTAGTTGTTTAACCTCTTTTATCCTACTACTGTTCATGTGTTCTTTAATACATAAAATTCTCCTTTTTCCTTTCTCGAATTTTGCAGCCTAATTTTTTAATAGTTTTTTAATTATGGTAGTTACTTCCCAGATTCTTTCTATTTATTTTTGCTATTTTCACTAGATAAAGAACCCAATTCAATGTAGAGTTTCAGTGTATGCAGCGCCTGGCATGCTTCCCCTGCTATGCGCGCACATAATTCGTTATTTAAAATTTTAGGCACGACATTTTGTATTAATATTTCCATATCTTTTGCGTTCTCGTATAACACTCCGTTATTTTTCATTGCTTTGCTGCAGAGTTCTTGTAATAAGCACATTTCTTCAAATAGAGTTTCTTCTTCACACATTTCTCCTCGTTTGTTTTCGCTAATTTTTACTTTTGAGATAAATTGAGGTATTAGATTTTCCATATTATTTAGTTCCTTCCCCCCTTTCTCGAAAAAACTATTCGAGACGGACTTTGATGCTTCATAGCAGAGCTTCGTATTACTCTGCGAGTTTGTGAGGCTTTCATTTGCAACTCTACTTTTAGAGTTAAAGCTTAGAATTTGTGTAGGTTTTTCATCTAATTCTTGTTTAATAATATTATTTTCAGATTTAAGTTTTAGAATCTGCTTAGAGTTTTCTTTTAAAACTTGTTTTGTACTTTTATCTTTAGATTTAGTAATTTACGTAGAATTTTCTTTTAATTCTTGTTTTATAATAAATATTTTAGATTTAGAAGTGTGCATAGAATTTTCTTTTAATTCTTGTTTTATACTTTCATTTTTAGATTTAGGAGTGTGCATAGAATTTTCTTTTAATTCTTGTTTTATAATTTCATTTCTAGATTTAGGAGTGTGCATGGAATTTTCTTTTAATTCTTGCTTTATAATTTCATTTTTAGATTTAGCAGTGTGCATAGAATTTTCTTTTAATTATTGCTTTATAATTTTTTCACTCGAGTGAGATTTTGATTTAGATTTTGAATTTGAATTTGCTTCCATGTTAATACTTATATTACAATCCGAATTCGTATTCAGATTAGTATTAGAATTAGAATTCGTAAGGTAATTAGTAATTAACACAGGATTGGAGATTGAAGAATTTGATTTTGATTTAGTATTTGGATCTATATCCGAATTTGATTTCGATTTAGTACTTGGAATTATATCCGAATTTGATTTCGATTTAGCAATTGGAATTATATCCGAATTTGATTTAGATTTAGAGTTTGATTTAGAATTTGATTTGGAGTTTGATTTAGAAACCGAATTCTCGAATCCGAGTTATCAATTTTTTCATTAAAATTTACAGATATCTCTAGATTTTTTAGGAGTTCAAAATAAGTCTTTTTGTCTGGGTCTGTGGTGAAGTTAAACTTTTCGCCCATTGACAAGACCTCTGTAGCACACTCTGGAATATTTACATTTGAAAGATTTACCAACCATTTTCTCTTTATCTCATAAAACTCTGTCTCTTTGTTATTGTTATTATTAAAATTATTCAAATTTTGTTTTGAATAATCTGCATTCAAATGAGGATGCATAATTCTTTCAAACTTTTTATTCTTAATATTTTCTAATTTGAGTTTTAAATCATCAATAATCTTAAAATTATAATATGTTTCAAAAGACACAAATAATTGTTCCTCATTGCTATTAATTATTTTATTTTTAATTATATGGTATTGTTTATGTAAATATCCTATGTGAAAATTAATATCTTTTATTTCTAAATTTAATATCCTTTTCATGTTTTTTTTTTGAGCAAAGAAAGAAAACTTATTATTTGCAAATTTACTGTAGAACTTATAGTTTTTATAATTTTTTGCAAAATGAGCAAAATGTTCCGGGTAAACGTCATAAGTTCTGCATTTCAACAAATATGACCTATGTGACCGAGAAAAAGTGAGTCTTTTTACCGTTTTGATTAACTGTACAAATAATAATTTAATGTCGTTATTAAAAATTCGCCTACACTTATACAAAAAATATGATATATTAGGTTTTCGACTAGAATTTAAAATTTTATTTAAGAACTCCTTAGAATTAGTGTCAACGTTCTTATCTGTTTGATGAAACTGTTGTTGTGGAAGAACCGTAGTACCGGTTGTACCAGTTCGACATTTTGTTTTTCGTTTCTAGGAAACGCAGCATTTTGTCTATGTACGTATTGGTTATTCTGTTCTCTCGGCGCGGGCGTTTCGTAGCGCGGCCATTGAGTCGGCCGCTGCGCGTCTCTAGGCCCCGCCCATGCACCTCTACGCTGGCCTTGCTCGTTCGCGTTGCCAGCATACTGCCCGATTTTCCAGCACTTGGGTTCTTTATGGCCCGGCTTTGTACACATTTGATACACTACTCTCGGTGTATCTTCTATGAAATGGAATTTAGCAATTTGATGCTGATTTTTATTTTCTGTTATATTTTTTATAGTGTCATTTAATTCCTCCGGTTCGCAGCACGCAAAATCTCTTTCAATTTCTATTGCTTCTGCTGTCGCATCGTCTAAGTTTTGTACTGTACCTAACCGCGCTTTAACTACCCAGTGCAGACCTCTTATAAAAAATTTTAGTAAATCCTCTTCTAATTGCCTATAATGGTTCCCTGTATTTCTCCCTTCTCTTTTCGCAGCTTCTAAAATTTCCTGCCCTATGGTTTTTATTCTATTTGAAAAAACTACTACGCTTTCATCCTTTTTTTGTTTAATTTTAGATAAGTCTCCGTGCAATTCATGTAATGTTTTTGCCGATCCGAAAATGCTATCAAAAAATCTTTCTGTTTCTTCTATTGGCGTAAATATTCTTTTTGACGCACTTTTTAAAGCTTCCCCGAATAATCGTAATTTAATTAACCTAGCTAAATCGGGCTCATGTTGTTCGTTAATTCTGTTATACGCTTCCCTACATCCGTCTAAAAACTGACTCAGCGGTATATTTACTCCGTTGTATTTTGGAATTAATTCTAGAGCGTCTTTTATTGAAAGCGTCTTACTTGACCAAGAGTTTAATTTACTGATCGCGAGTGAAATATCGGTAGTCTCGGCACTGTATGTGTTCCCGAATTTAGAGGCGTGCTGAACGCAGCTGCGTTTTGTAAATTTATTCCTGTGGAAGTAGTGGGCATTGTGTTCGTTATTCCTTGTCGTGGCGTTTCTTCAAATGATACATATTTCGTCTTATCTTCCGTTATTTCAGGAGCGAATTTTATTTCTTTTATACTCGCGATTCTTTCTGTCCTGTCGTTCCCAATTATATTCTCTATTATTGACTTTGGATTTATTTTTTGACTAATTAATTCACCAATCGCATTTATTAAATATTTGTCTCCGCAACATTCGATAATGTCGTCTCGATTTACGTCGTTTTTTAACACTTCTATAATTGAATCTACTATTTTTTTAGAGCCGTCATCAATTTCATCGCTATTTATTACGCTATCGTGACTGTTACTAAAATAAGCTAACGCGTCTTCAAGTGAGCTGAATCTTACATTCGAATCTATTCTTAAAGCATGGTTTAGTAAAATGCGAGCTGCATCGTTGTTAAGTGCGCTTGCAGCATTCTTATAAGTATTCATGCTTGCTTAAAAATTATGCAAGAAAAATCTTCGCCAATTAAATATTGCACTAATCCGTTTTAAGGAGGGGCCCCCACTTGTTACGTCTAGGGAGCGTAACGAAAAAGAAAATAGACTTGATAATGCACGGGGCGCATAGCTAGGCGTCTTCCCAATGCTGCTGTAGATCCTCCTTCTGTCGAATGGGTGTGGCTTGTAGAGAGCGAAGCACGCGCGATTGATTAATATAAATTGATAATCGGGAAAAGGTTGAATGTTTGCTAGTAAAATTACTCTGTTTCGTATTTGCAACTGCAATCACTACTCTATTTACTACTTTAAAATTGGTTACAATAACCGATTACAATCAGTTAGTTTCAATATTAAACGCTCGAAACAAGTAAAGTAAAATATAAAAATGTCTAACTGCGCGTTATAGATCGATGAGCGCGGATACGACGTGTTACTTCCAAAACACCGGAATAGATAAGAGCGTGATCATAGTCTCCTTTTATAGTCCTCCATACCGGATACCTAGAGGAAGGTAACATAGACGTGGAACTTCGGGAAAAGGGGAGGGTGAATGTGAGATAAGGGGTCCTAGTATGTGAAGGCACAAAGGTGCGTTTGCATCTTGGCTGATTGGTTAGTCGTCCTAACGTTACTACCATATATGGTCATCATTCCTCGGCGAATCAAGGAAGTATGCTTGTCTTGTCTTGACTGAAGGTTGTAGGTAAGTAGAAGTTGCTTAGGGAGTTACCTTGTTCTCAGGTAGAGTGCAGGGTAGTTGGTACAGCAGTGACCTTCCTTGTCAGCTGTTGGTACCTCAGTTGAGATGTGGCGTTGCGTCTTTCGGTTAGTTCCGCAAGACGGGACAATACTTCCGTTAATCCATTGAAAATAATTAATATTTTCTATTTACACTTATGTCATTAAATTATACTAACAAGAGTTAAATTATATATACGCCTCCAGGACTGTGGTTCATAATACCGAAAGTCCAAATACCTAAATAAGAAATTCGGAAAATCATTTTGACGGAAGTCGAAGACCAGAAAATCAGAATACCGAAACTCGAAGTTAGGAATGACGAAATACCGAAATACAATATTGCGAAGGTTCAAAATACCGAAAACCACTATTGGTAAGGTCCAAAATACCGAAACTCCGTAATCTGCTTTTTGGGGTTGTGATTGAACGATAATATAACAGCCTAAAGGTATTTAAAGTTCATACAAAGGTCATTTAGTTATTTAGAATAATTAAGTATAAAATAACCCGATAGTAAATGAAGTTCTAATAGCGTAGGAATTGAAATTGAATAAATTATTTAAAAAAAACTGATTATGTTGAAAAAGAAAGCAATTACCTCATAACTAACGCAGTTAATAAAATACTCAAAGTTTTGTCCAAATTTCGAATGGTTCAATTATTTTATAGAAGGATATTTCTCTTGATGTAAGCATCAAGCTCTAGCTAGCTGCTGGGCTTATCCGCTTTTGCTATGGAGGATCCCATAATAATGAACTTTTTCAAACTGCGCAAGAACCGACTGGAAATGGGTATTTAGGTGTTTTTGGTATCGCTGATTACGATTTCAAAATAAAAATTCAAAAATTACTAAATCCAAGTTGGCTATATAAGATATTAAACAAATTAGTCTGTAAGGTATAGAAGCTTTCTTTTCTATTCATTCTTAAAAAAATAAAATTAATATCGAATATCTCTAGAACTACTAATTCTTGTGAACGGTTTAAAGAAATCATGTAGGATATAGCAAAATACTGCTAGATTACAAAATTTCAAAGTTATTTATTCACTTGTACTCGTGGGCCACACCTTTTCCATAATTTTTTTTTCGTAAATTAATATACTTCGGCACATTACAAATTACCATGAATTTCTTAAAATCATTTTGATCAATAGCTTCCGAGACATGATTTGGAAAAAATACCTTTCTTTACATAACAAAAGAATGACGATATCTAATCAAATATTTTAGACGGTGGGAAATAAAAAATTTTATGCCCTTTCAAATTCATTTTCATACAATTTATTATATCACGTATATTATACAATAAAGACTGAAAAACTGTTTCATGAAAATCTGAAAATCGTCATAAAAAAAGCGTATCAACATAACATATTATAAATCTTCCTCTATGAGGAAGGAAAATGAAGTTAAAAATAACTTAAATATTAAAAATAGAATACATTGAGGGAAAAAAAATTTGGTACAGAATTTTGATATATCGTAATAGAAATTTTATTAATAATACATTTTATTTATAATACATTATTGAATTAATAAATTTTTACATAAAAAACAATATAAAAATAAACATAACTATAATGACTGCGATCATTACTTTCCCAATCGAACGTTGACATTTTCCTGTAACACACCGAAGAAAGAATGATATGTGTACAATGCCAATGTAAAACATTATCTACACTCTATTTATCATATTATTTACAACATTATCGAGGTCATTTAATTTGTCATTTTTATAATTTAGAAGTTATAATTGTAAATATATATATATATATTTTTTTTTTAAGATATAAGTCTTTCTATTCTCTACAGACGCCATTTTATTGTTTATTTTGAAATAAAAATCTAAAGTGTAGTATATACTATTATGCAAATGTTTAAAGATTATTACAAAATCAAGTGGAAATGAGATTCAATTATTGTACATTTTAGTAAGGAAATGCAACTAAACTTTAAAATATTACTGAATATTCGTTTCAAATAATAAAATAACAATCAATATTGTAAAGTACTCGTCATATACGTAGAGAGATAGAAAAACAAGAAAGCTTAGATGAAATAACGAAGCAACATTAAGTATGCGTTGATTCAATTGCAGAAATAAGAAATCGAAAATGTACACTAAAAAATTAAAAAGTGTAGATACTTTTTTGGCCAGCGATGATGAAACCCAGGCAGTTAAGTCCTCGCTAGGTAAAAAAAAGTATACTATCGTATCAATAAGTTTGTTATACACAATGTAGTCACTAAAATTACGTACAAAATCAGTAATAATAATTTAACGATCTAATTTAAAAGAAGTTAAAATAATGTTTACTCAGTCTCTACTTACTAAAAAAGAAATTAAACACAAAAATTCTAAACTTGGAAATAATATAGTAAAGTTGTTTAAATATCACACAAAATTTCATGAAAAATATTTCTAATTATTATTAAAATAAAATCAAATGGAATTATGATAAAGCTGCGAGTGCACACGGAAAAACATTTGGAATTGTGAGAGTACAGATATTCATTGACTTGATACATTACAATATGAATGTATTGTAATAACTCAAAGCATTGGAATCTATTAGTACAGTAACGTCTGTACTGCAGAGGTTCCAGGCTTGGAGCTCGGAGAGCTCCAAGCTGGAATGTAGGGAGTACAGCCTACTTTGTACTGCACAACTACCAATTTCGACTTGTAAGAAGTAGATATATTGTATTAAACCGATACAGATGGAAGCTATACTTTTAGATCGCCAAAGCTCGAGTTCTAAGATTTCCAAATTTTTTTCCTTGCATAGAATTTGAATTTTCTTTGTTTCCGATATTGGCTTTTGTTTTTTCTATGGGTTTGAGGCTATTTTCTACGCTTATAAGGCTATTTAAATTTACGAGCTACAGACATTCTTTTTTGATTCATCTATAATCTTAATGCTAACAATTGGTGCAAATAATACATAAATAATTGGGTTATTTTGATTTTCGAGCTACAGATATTTATTAGGTGTACAACTTTGCTTCCGCCGTTTTTCGATAGATGGCTGCAGCGGTAAGTGCCGGTTGAAATAGGCAGGTCAAAAATTTCATACAGTAAGCTTGGACATCTGTCAACATAACGATAGCAGCACATTAGTGAATTTGTGTTTGCATCAAAAGTGTATTCTCGATCGAAGATCATTCCGTCATTTGCGGGAAGTGTTGATTTTTTGCTTTCATTTGAAGAAAACTGCGGCTGAGGCTCATCGAATGCTCTCAAGTGCTTACATTGACGCTGCTCTTAGTGAAAGAACGTGTCGTGAGTGGTTTCAACGCTTTAAAAGCGGTGATTTTGATGTCGAGGACCGGCATGGCGGCGGAAGAGAAAAAATTATCGAAGATTCCGAACTGGAGGCATTACTTGCTGAAGACTCGTGCCAAACGCAAGAAGAATTAGCAGAATCATTGGGAGTCACTCAACAAGCAATTTGGAAACACCTGAAAGCCATGGGAATAATTCAGAAGCAAGGAAATTGGGTTCCTTATGAATTGAAGCCAAGAGACGTTGAACGCCGTTTCTTTGCTTGTGAACAGCTGCTTCAAAGACAGAATCGGAAGGGTTTTTTACATCGCATTGTAACCGGCGACGAAAAATGGGTCCACTACGAT
>UELU01129042.1:0-43541 GCA_900490025.1 Megastigmus dorsalis
GGTATATATTGTTTAATCGAAAAGCACGATTTAAATACAGTTATATATAATTATATAAACTTTTTTACAACTTTATAACATTATGTAAAAATTAATATGATTAAATATGTCTGTATATAAAGCAATAATTATCTCCACTTAGATCAGATTAAATGAATTTATATACGCTTATAGCCTATTGTAAACGCCAACATTCAAACTTATTCAACTTTATATAAATGTATACAATTATATATAAACAACTTCTATTCTAAGAATTTAACAGAATACCATCTAATCAAATAAAATTATATATAAGTTTATAAACTTATATACGAGCTTATACAAATATTTATAAAATAATATGTTCACATATAGTTATGACTTTTTATATAGAGACAAAATCCAGTCATAATCATATACAAATAGGTACGTATACAATCATTCATAATTAATATATAAATGTATATAATTGTATGAAAATCATTTTTACCCGGGAAAATCTGACTTGCAAAAGGAAAAAGAAATGATAGTCTAAAAGGATATAAGTGGTGAGTAGATAAAGCGTTGAAAATGAGATACTTATAGAAGGAGAAAATAGTTTTATTTCCTCTATAAGTCCAGAAGTGTAGCTGTATTTTTATGATTAAATTATATCACTTGAACGAAGAAAAATTGTGTTTGAATAATACACGTTTGAAAAATCCAGTTACTATAGCAATTTTAATTTCTTTTTGCTTTATATTCAGTTTAAATTTATTTTTATTTGGGTAAAATATAAACACATGCATCACTTTGTATGTAAGTTTCATAAATGAACAAGCTAACTTGATTTATGTCATTGCGCTTGCCTTTTGATCGATACAAAGTTCGTATTTCGTTAGCCTTTGCACTGTTTTAATGAATTTAATGATTTTAGTGTTGTTTTAATTTATAAATTAATAATATTGTTTTTATTTAAAATCAAGAAATTAATGTACTAAATCAAATCATTCAGTTTTTCCAGTTTATGGAATCTTTTATCTGCTATCTGTGTTTGTTATCGCTAAAGGTCATTATTTCGAACTCTATGCTAGTACCACATGAAAGTAAGCGATAAGATAAATTTATAAAAAAAGCATGTCAATGTCGAACTGTATTAATGACAATTTCATACATATCTCAATACTAACTGAATTGCTATAAATCCTTTTTATCAAGTATCCAACAGATTTGAATTAGGATCGAAACCAATTTTTACGCACTTCATAACTTACTAACTTTAATGACTTTCTTCCTCTGGTAAGCTGTAAAATTAAGTTGCATACAATCGAGGTAAAGTCACGTTTGCTTCGTATAATACGTATAGGTACAGTGTTTGTTGTGACGTGCCAGCCGCTGAACAGCCATAACAGCTGCCACAAACGCTCCCATTCACAAATTGCTCTTATCGCGCGCTTGTTCTTTCTCTCTCTCTCTCGTTTTCTCTAAAATTCTCAAAAATGTGACTATATTTATTGACATCAATGGCAGTGTATGGTAGGGTGTATGTATGCGTAATTTTTGTTGTAAAATTTTTAACTAATTGTCAGACTGATAGGTATAGACCGCTCTTTTTATTATTTTTGTATATTTGTATTTTATTTAAAACGGTCTGTAATATTACTTGAAAGTGTTAACGACTGATAAATGAAATTAAGCTGTGATATCATAGAAAAACTGAGTGAATGTGAAAAATATTAAAATAAAAAAAATTGAATATAATGAAATAATGAGATATAATAAAAGAATGTATATTTTGTCAATCTTTACAAATAAACCTATATCTATCTATCTATCTCTCCTTCTTCTTAACTTGACTTAACTTAACTTTGATATCGTGTTTAGGCCTTGAATAGTTTGCGAAGTTTTCAAATGTAGACGAAGTGTTTTAGTAAAATGTTACTAATTTAGGAGTTCTTTTTTATTTTTCTTACATTATATTATCTTTTGTTATAATAACTTTTCGCATTATTTTATATATGTCAATACAATTGAATAAAAATTACTCATAACCAGAGAATATCTAACCTTCTGACCGTCGAAGATTTTTCTAAGAAAAGGGGTACTTGAGACACAAATTTCTATGTACATAAATGTCTCTCAACTAATGGCATATATGTGTGAGTCTCGAGGGTACGTCTAAAGATGATATAGCAGCGGTCAGTTTTCTTAAGACTACAATTTGGATTCAAAATTGTTGCCTTTATAATTTTTATATGCATGATAAAGCTTGTGTACATTGTCGTTAATAGGATCAGTAATAATATTTTTATTATTTACAAAGCATTAAATTCCTAAAAACTACTTTTATTTTAATATGAAAAAAATATTTAAAACTCAAGTGAGGCTAAAAGACTCTCGTCAATTCTGTAGAGCCTCACGAATCCGTCTCCTTCCATTTGCTCAGCTTACGTTCGCGCAAGACTCGTAACACACGAAATCGATTTAATGTACTTGAGCGAAAAAGTAACTAAAAAAAGAAACGACTATGTAGCTGTTGAAAGAGGAGAAAAGTGAGTTTTAACGTATGACTCGGTTACGGATGATATCGGGTACGGCTTTTTTTGAAGAAAGTATAATAACACTATAATATAAATGCGAAATAGGTAGAACAGATAGAATGAAATAGGTAGTCCTGAACTGATAACTGATGGGTAGAGACGGTGTCCAATTTAATGTTCAAAAACTGTGTTATTCCTTCAGTAACTCAATATTTGTGAAAACAATATTTTCTATATTTATAAACAGTAAAGAAAGATGACAATCTTTTCATTCTGTGCAATAAAAACAAAAGTTTCCAGTACAACCGAAGAATACTATAATTTAACGTTTTCTGTTATAGAATGCAAAGACTCGACAGTCGATAACAGCGTGTCAATATCAATCTCAGCTGTGTTTTCTCTCTTATTGAAGCAAAGCCGGACACTGTTTCTCGCGATTTTCTCAGCTTTTTATCTAAGGAGCAGATCGAAGAATCTGAGACTTGACGATGAGTTGGAAGATTGCAGCAACCATAAAGGAGCCTATATTGCTCTTATAGTTCAATTATAGATTTACACTAACCACCCGTAAAGCTGTACAATTTCATGCGCATAGATTAATAAGAAAAAAGATTTTCTATATTTTTCGACTAGTGCAGCGTAGGCAGACATTAATTATTCAAAAAATTCTTCTAACTTATTCAATTTAGGTATATAGGTATATTTCATAAATGATATCTTAATGAGAAGTTTTGCTGATTAATTACCATATTTTTCGTACCTTTACACGCAAATATATATTTGAAATTTATTTATTATATAGATAATGGGATACTACTTGAAATTCGAAGAGCCTGATCAATTTCATCGCCTCATTTTCGAGTGAATGCCATCCCCGGATAATAAAAGTGAAGCTCATTATAAGCGGCTTAATTTAATCCACGTCAAAAATGCTAATATTTCAGGTTATGCGGAGTCTGTCGGGCTACCGATATGCACACATACTAGAGCAGAGCGAGCTTGTGTCGCAATTAGCTCGCTAAACGTAATTCAATATCGCGAGCTCGTTATACCAAAGAGCACGAGTTTCGCCCTTTATCTCTCTGTCTTTCTCTGTCTCCTCTCGCTCTCGCTCTTTTCTTCCTCTCAGGGGAGTAATGCGGAGCTCGGCCGCTCATTTTCCTTTTTTCCTTGGGATTCGTTTATTCATGTATTCCCGGACTCACTCGGATTACCCCTGCACCTTGATATATATTATTATGCCCTTTACTCGCTGAACTTGATCTCAAAGAGTTTCTCACTCGTGTATAGGTACACTACGTACATTATAGACGCTGTCGCGATACAAAATGCTTTCACAAAAAGCCGAGGCTTTGCTCCGTTTGTGTATATAATACGAGTCCCTGGGCTGATGAAGAAATCTCTTCGCCGTGACTTGGTGTATATACACGTTTGTAAAATGCATTGTGACGTTTAAGGAATGCCAGGTGTGCATTTCTTTGAGGAAATTTTTGGGGAAAAATTTCTTAATTGTAACTTCTAATGAAATGCATTCGCTGAGATGTACGTGATTGTTGTGCGCGCATACTTTTCTCGCAATAGATCTCTTGCGCCGACTAACTTGGATTGCGTTGAAGAATTATTTTGTTTGAAAATTGTTGCGGTATTTTATCTAAAAATAATTTTATTTCATAAACATTTGCAATGAAATTAAAATCCATTTATTATTCATTCATCGATTTAATTCGATATTTCTGCAGTAAGCAGTCACCAAAATCAAGTTAATTCTTATTTAAAGGGGCGCTAAAGTTAATTAAAACTTTAAATTTTCCACTCTACATTTTACCAACCAAGGAATAAATAATTCTTATTAATTAAAACAAATTCGTAGAATTATAGTCATCCCGAATATAGATGCACTTCGCCTATGAATTATCTATCAGCTGAAAAAGTTGCAAGTAAATTTTTGAAGGTGTCATTGAAATATTCATTTGAAAATTTGCCAAATGATTGATGATTCATCGATGAAGTACACGTATACTTGGGATTGGCATAATTTCAAATATTTATTTAGTTATATCTAATCCTTCAGTACCCGGTCGATAATCCCGTTTAGTGGTATCGGTAGGACTTTGACACCCCCTTAAATCGTTTCAATATAGCTACTGTTGAAATATATAATTATTTATTATATATTTTTTGTAAATTAAAGAATTCTTTTGAGCTCCAATAGCAAGAGCTTTAAAATTAAATTCGATCCCCGTACTTAAAATGATACTTTGCCTTTTCTCAAAGAAACGTAATTGAATACGAATGTATTCGTGAGCAGCGAATTAAATCTTAACAACTTAACTACAATCCAAGATATATACGAAAAGTACAGGTGATGATTTTGTTCGAAACTCACTTTTATTGAAACTTTCCCTACTCACCTTCGAGATTGATTCGATCAATCGGTGCGATTGCGCGCGATATTATTATACACTGCACACGTGAGAGCAGCTGGATCCGAATATATTTTCTGATCGGCACGATTGGTGCTGTCTTCTTAGGGGAGAGAAACCGAAGAAAAGGTTTACGGTACCGCAAATTGCTATAAATTACAGAAGACTTTACTTCTTTTCTCCATCGATATCTCGCAGCAGTACCAAGGCTCGCTCTGTTCTTTCTTCCTTCCTTTATTCCTTTCGGAAGAATCGTCGATCCTTTTATTTACACCATGTCTGTCTCTGCCTCTCTCTCATTTTCTCTTTCTTTACCAGGGTCCGTGTGAAGGTGCTTTTATGTGTACCAGGACTCACGAACCGCGGGCGAATTGATTGCATTTTTTGTGGTAGAGAAAAGGGAGCAAGCAAATCTACGACCTCATTCAAATTGAGCCTCACTGAACAATGCCGGAATATGCTACTTATTTGCCTGATTTTCTTATTTTTTCCTCTTGTATTTTTTTACTACTTTCGCTTTTTTTGCAACGTTGCCTTGGACTTTTTTGTATCTTACCCTTTTTTATTTATTTACTGATTATGGGCGTTCGCTAGAATTTGAAAATCAACCTGTTTACTATAATGAAAGTGTTTAAATTTATCACAAATAAATATTAATCAAATTTTCTGTTCTTTAAAAAAATTCAATCAAACACAGACGAACTTTTCTAACGAGATTGCAAAACGCAAATATCTGTACTGTATTCTACATTGTGCTCTCGATAATAATGGCATAAGGCAAATTTATGAATTGAATTACGCAGCGTCTACTTGGAGAATACCGATCTTCGCGAGTTGCGCTCGACGGTAGCGAAGATGTTTCCCGGTGATTGTACCTTTGTTGTCCAATCAGAAGAGCAGCTCAATACGTGCCATTCTACGTTACTCAATACCTTATCAATTTGTTTCGCTGTTACATTTATTTCTATTCTTCATTTCTGATTTGATCAGTCTTATTCAATTTCCTTAGAAACAGTTGATTTTAACAGAATATCAGAATCATGCGTTTCTCATGAAACGCTTGAAAATTTTCTACTGATCCTCGAATCGAATAGTCGTGTATATTACCAAAATTAATCAACCCAAATTTAAAAAAAAAAAAAAAACTACTTGATAATACTTAATATCAATTCTGTTCGTGCGATCATGAATATGCATGGGCAATTCGTTGTCACACAAACTCGTTCGCTTACCTTAAGATAATATATCTCCAAGATTCTTGAAATCGTTTGAAATTTGAACTACGTGCTAAACATTACGATGCGCCGATATGGTCGCCGATATGGAACTGGATAGATCAAGCGTCAAAATGTGTACATTTAACACGCAATCCTCTATACCATGCTAACGCGAAGGTAACACTTTTGAGTAATAGCAACTTTAATATTCTTAGCATCCTTTCGAAAAGTAACATATGGCAGAAGACTATTAGAGACGGTTTAGACCGTTTTTGAGTTAGAGAATAACTAGAATAGATACAATAGATAGAGAATAGATAGAAGTGAACAATCTAATGAAATCGCGGGGGAGTAGAAGACATGGGTAGGGAAGGAACTCAGAGACATGGTAACGCTGCGTCTTCGTATCGAAACGAAGGAAATATAGTGGGATTGGTGGCACTATAATGGTTTATAGTGCTTTATATGTTTAGGAATGAGATTCTTATTTAGACGCATGTAAGATTCCGAAGCGCACTATTAGGGCACCATTATAGGCGACCCTGTAAAATTAGACGTCGAATACGACCGAATCCCAATACAAACCTAGATACAAAAAAACTACGAGGTGCTCACAGATGCGTAGGGGCAGAGAAAACAATTTGCAAATGAGCAGCTGATGCGCGTGTTTGCACAAATATCCTAACTTAGTACCACTGTGCATTACTGGCACGCATACTACCAGCCTTGAGGAACGTACCCTGGGACTGACTGTACTTGGAAATATACCTTAAGTCTTGCAAAGCATAATTCAGGTGTAATATCATTAATTAAGTCTGCTTTCTATAGAAAGCCATAACTTCGTCTTGACTCTGTGTGATCGCTCTCGTATAAAACGTTGCATACACGCATTATGTAGGCACCAAGTCGTAATATATAAACAAGGAAATTTTAGTATGGGATGTATATATATAGTTAATAAGGTCGGAGAACAAGTCGAGTGAAAATGAGATGGAAAGGGCTTCTAGAGTTATTATTAAGCGACTGCCATTGAGATCAGATTCAGCAGCAGCGTCAGTTCGAGATTTGCCTTTCTAACAATGCGGAGTGTATATATATACGTATAGTATTCACAAGTCAGGTCGATGTGCAATCTTGAGGATGGAAAAGCATGCTCCTCGCGTGTCTCGGTGAAATTGCGCCTTGGAGCTTGAGAGGCTGCAGCAACGCGAATATCGGTAGTTCTGCGGTATGTGTATAATAAGTTCCCTTTGTTGCTTCCATTGGGATTCCAGAGCGTAATTCTCTCTTTTTTCGATGCGTTGGATTAACTAGAGAGCGAGAGAGAGAGAGAGAGAGAGAGAGAGAGAAAACGAGTACTTAATGTATATTAGTTATGTTATAATTTCAGTACAATTATTTTAATAACAAATTGTAGTAGGGTACATTACAATAAAATCATAAAAGGTGGACCCATTGAAATTTATTTAGACCATTGATAGCGATTATATTTATTATAATCTTTGAAAAATTCCACCCGGGCAGACAAGAAAGTGAGTTAATAAAAAACGAGGTAAAATCAGTTGTTGGATTTAGAAGTCGCTATCGTAGCACATCAATGATTTTATTTAATAATACTAGAAAATATTAAAATACTACAAATTATTGTCATCTATGCATATCTACGTTTAATCAATATCAGAACCTTAATTGAAAATTAACGATCTCGATTTCACGAGCACAGCAGAAGATGGAGAGCAATGTACGAGCAAAAAAGGAAGGGTGGAAGAGAAGAGCTAAGCCGAGTGACCTAACGAATGGCGGTAAGAGAGAAGACGAGAGCGCGCAATAATGCAAAGCGTAGAGTAATAGTCGGGCAGGATGAAGGGGAGAGAGAGAGAGAGAGAGAGAGAGCAGGAAAGGAAGGAAGCGAAAAAGCAGTGAGAGCGAGAGAGAGAGAGAGGAGAGAGGTTAAAGAGTCGCGATCATCGCTGTATTGAGATGTATGCCCCCTGCGCTGCTCCTGCGTATTATATGGGAGGCAGAGGCCTCCGCGTGTCGCCATGGCAACTCGTATATCGATTTCTCCTAGTGCCCAAGCGCCGCGCGGATACAGCGGCAGCCGCTGTATATGTATACGCGCAGCGGCAGAAGCGATCTGCAGGTTAACGGATTCCAGCTGAGGGCTATTAATGACCTGTAGCCAAGCGTGTCTGTTCATTGCTGCTGCTGCTGCTGCTGCTGCGACGGTCAATCGACTGCTAGATCGCTTCGTCAGATGTTTTTTATATGAATTTGGGTGGTACAAATTGGACGTTTGGTTGCAGGAAATTTCTTTTGACTATTTTTATTGCTTCATACGATTACATATATGTATATCGTGCAAAGATAAGGGTATTTTGATTTAAAAGCGATTTATTTTAGGAATTTGATTTTTTTTTTCGGATCTGATTTAGATATTTATTTAAAAAATCTTTGTTTTTAAAAATTTTTGTTCTTATTATACTTATAAATTCTTAAAATGGTAATTAAATTGTTACATATTGAAAAATTATTATTAGAATATTATCATTTAATTAATCAAGGATAGTTATGCTGATGATTTGTGCTTCTGTTTTTATCTATACTAATTTTACTGATTTTTCGAAGTGTATTCATTAGTAATTAAACGCAAATATTTTAATTATCTATATTGCTATCTAGATATTATATAAATTTAATATAACTCAATAATTAATAAAATGAATTTCTTTTATGTTTCAGGTAAGACAAGTTCAGAATCCATGGTTTTATTCGTCTTCTTCCTGCGTAAATATCATATGTAAGTAGATATAGCAATTTAAAAACTCGTGCAGTAAAATGACTCTGAATAGTTGTCACAGCAGAGTTATAAAGTATGAAAGTAATACACTATACGTATGCCTCTTCAATAATTCAATATTCAATAATTTTCTCATCAAATAAAATTTTAAGAAGAAAAACCAATTTTCTCACTCTTCCAAAATATTGCTTGTCTTATAATCAAAAAATATTATATTATTATAGTCAACAAAACATCTTGACGCTAACCGTTGACGTTGTGCAGGCTTTCCTTAACACCAATATATACTGCACTATAAGAAATTGCTCAATTTAGAAGTTAGAAGCAATTACGTACTCGAACTTTTTATCATCATCGCACCTACTAGAGTTTAATTGTTGCACATACGGCATGCACTTAATAATATCGCGAAGCCTTGCCTGTTCCTCTTTCACTAACTTTGTACATTATACATTTACGTAAAAGTTCGAATTCAGACACTAAAAACGTATACAATGCAAGCTCAAGAAGCAGATGCTCGATAAATGGGCCACTTTAAATGCGATTGTCGTTTCGAAAAAAAAAAAAGAAAAAAACGCTAATTACGTTGTTATTAAACATGCGATTAAAAGCTTGACTCAATTTCTTACCAAAAGTGTATATAATGTACTTTATTAGCACAAGAACTGTAAAAAACATATATACTATATAGACAACGTCGATTGACACTTATCTCAACATCGCCACTCCGCGACTCTCGTCGCGCTTCTCGCGTATAACGTTTTCTCGCCAAGTCGTAATATTCGTCGGGCGCCGCCGCGCGCCGCCGCTCGCCGCCTCCCGTTACACGCTTTTATATCGTAACCTCGCGTGTGTTACAGGACCATCTGTTCTCTCTCTCGCGTGTCTGTGTCTGGATAGTCTATAAGGGTGAAAGTGTGTGTCTGTGCGTATGTGTATAACGTAAGTGTGTACACGTTCAGATGGATTTTCTTTTTTTTTTCTTCATTCTATTTTACGTATGCCAGGCGCGATGATGCGGAAATTTTTGCTGTATTTGTGTGTATAATATAGGGGACGTATATATTTTAGGCGATATATAAGACGATTAAGATCGGCGTGTCGAGTGTAAGTAGTGTAACACTTTTGCTTTAGTTATTTTTATATAAAGCTGGGTATTCGCTGCGTTCGTTGAGCTGTGTTTTTTGTATGGCCAGATACATTGGCAGGTTTGCGAATTTGTTTGCTTTTTTTTTAATCTGAACGTTTTTAACTTTCGTACTTATGCACGCTTGAGTGGATAAAAGTTTGTAAATCCCGAAGGTCACTACTGCACATTTGTTTGATTTTTATAAGATACGCGCGTGATGCTAATCTGAAAAACGATGTTTTTCATTTTGGATGATCAAATAGTAGTACCTATTGGCAAAATTTCAAGAAATTTCATTTATGAATTTACTCTTATATCTCGTATAACCGTTACGCAAATTCCTATAAGCAACGATTAGCCGATAAAAACGGATTACAAACGATATCACGCGAAAATGAGTGTAGCGAGTCAAAGTGCAAAAGTTTACATAAAATTTTATCGCCGTACATATCTCTCTGATTTTATAGAAGAATTATACAAACGCGTTATAATGAAATTCTCATGCATTTATGCAAAATTCGCATGAAATACGAGTAAAATTTTTCCGCTGCACTCGCGGTATAGGAAACAAAAAAAAAAAAAAAAGAAAAAGGGAGTAGCCGTAGTAACATTAGCACTTTAAACCGATGCTTAAAGTTTATGAAAGTACAAGAGCGCGCGCGCGTGGTACATTTTTTCGCGTATATATATACCAGCTCGCGGAGTATCCATTTTCATATAACTTTTGAAACTATAAACTGCAGCAAGTCGTAATAACTAGTGGAAGCATAAAGTGACGAAGATAGTCTTGTATATACATATATGTATGTATACATATACGTGAAAGCATAGACTCGCGGGCAAGACTTTATATATAGAAAATCTATCATTTACGCTCGATTTGCTTTTCGGTAAAACACTTTGGCCCGCGCTTTACTACGCCGCGCGTGTGTCTCTTTTTAATTCGCCGGAGCGAGCACAGCGTGCAGCATATAAAACTGTTGTTTTTTTGCGCGCTCGCGCGTGGGTTTAGATTTTGGTTTGGGTGAGACGATACTCCGGAGACTTATTAAATTTTATAACGAATGTACTTTAGACGACGGTTACATATTCTACCTTGAGTTACCGGAAAAGCTCTTTGGGGAGTTTGGGATTAAGATAAACGCGTGTTTCTTATAATACTTAACATAATATAATCATTTGTAAATCAGTATACGAGATCTATAGATGATCACGATTATTCACATTTCCTTCGTGACATTGTTACAGTCGGTAATTCAATTACACTGTTTAATTGGCTAGCGCATCAAATACGTTGATCGGCAATCTTACAGCCCGACATGTATTATGCAGCTCGTGCGCGCGATTCGCTAAATCAGTGACGGTACAGAGGCGAACAACGAGAGACTCGCCTTATCATTATTATATGGCTCGTTATTATTCAGCGGGACGATCTTTCTGTCCCGTGTTTCGCCGGTCTGCCCAAAGCAAATATATATACTTATACGACGAGAAATTGCAAAAACTCAGTTGTTCATAAGGAATAAAGTGCAGACATATATATATATCCCAGGCCGGAGGTTCAATGGTCTTTGAAAGTCTTTCTCTCTTGCGCGCGCGGCAATTGCGATTCTCTCTTTTTCTCATTGTCTCTCTTTTTGCCTCGGCCGCAGTTCTTCTCTTCTTTTTCTTTCTACATCTCCGACGCAGTTTCGCCTGTCTCCTACACTTATATACCCGCCGCGCGCTTCCCTTTGTACGCTAATTTTTGCGTCTTTTTCCCCGGTGCTGAATACAGCCTTTTTTTTGTTTGACCGTGACAAAGATGCGAATTCAATTGAACATTAGTTAGGAACGTCGTTTGCGACTCTGCGGTTTTCTTTTTTTATTAATGGTCTTTATGTATACTAGATTTGCGCATACTTTTGAAAGATACTTAAGTTTTACGAAAGATTCAAAGAGGGCTTTATATTTTTAAAGTTAAAAGAATATGCATTATCTAATATTATTATTTTATCTTAAATTTCAGAAGAATATATATCTATCGAGATCAAAAGCATGAAAACTTGATAATTTTTTTCAATCTCACACTTTATCAATATCTCGCGGCAATATGATCGAAACGGTGCGAGTGCATTTCCTTCAAAAACATTTTTCAAGAAATCACGTCGACTTCCTCTTACTTTTTTTCCCTCTTTCCTCTTTCTTTTCTATTTTATATATCAATCTTCACTGTCCTCCCTACTTGACGAGTATTCTTCTCTACTCTCCACGAGCCTGAAGAAGAAGAAAAAAGGGTGAAAAAAAGAAATAAAGAGAAAAAAGGAAGAAGAAAGGAGAGAAGAGCGCGCGGAGTGCAACGTAACGATATTTCCCAGGAAAAGTTTTCCGCCCGTAGCTTCATGGAAAACTTTATATATTACGAAAATCAATATTTATTACCGTCCCTTGTAAATACAACCTAGAGAGAAAGAGAGCGCAAGAGTAGAGAAGAAAGAGATGGAGAATAAGGTAGAAGTTATTTAAGTCCTCACGACCGAGGTAAACATCCTCGTCGTACTTCTTCGTCTTCTTGTTCTTCGTCTTCTTCTTCTTCTTCGCCTCTAGCGAGTTTGAGAAATTGCGTTTATTAGTTCCCCGACTGGACCCACCTTCGAATTTCAGTAAATTTTATTATCATGCCTTGGGTCAGTTCTTTGACGGACCGTTGTTTGATGCGCACAATTTTCGAATTTCGTGATTACAAGCATTACTGCGGTGCTTAAAATTGTATTGGAAGTCATCGCAATTAGATGTGTTTTAAGGATATGCGAAATGATACTCGTGATATATAGTGCGAGGTTAAAATTGGTTGAAATTCTATAACGCTAATCACGCCGGAACATAAAAATAAGGTGGAAAAGGTATACGAAAATTGCGATAAAATAAAGCTGTAGTATAATATTGATACGATAAACGCGTAACTACATATATACGGTTAGAAAAAGAAAAACTAGTACATACATCATACTTTTTTATTCGACCTATGTAAATACTCCAGAATTTGTATATACGAAATTCGTTTTCCAGAATATCCAGATTTAAAAAACTATTACAAGCAAACGAATTTCCTCGGTTCCATCAAAAACTTTTACGGACCAAATTCTGCGTGCATCCAGAGGTACATCCTACCAATATTTTTCAGCCCTCTATCTTTTATATTATTTCAATCTACGAGAACATCATTCCGCCGACTACATATAAAAAACCCACATTTATGATCCGAGAAGTTCAAAGAAATTAAAAAGCATTGCCTATATATATATATATATATATATACCCTCCTTTCTGTCGCTAAATCCGCTTGAAACAAGAAAGAAAAAAGTCACAAGAGACCAGTGTATAAAAACTTATCAATATCATCGCTCAGCGCAACGAGTCTGTGAAAAAGCCGCCGCGGTCGAGAAAATAAAAGGCGGCGAAAAATCGTTCTAAATTCGTCCATCGGCGCCCGTGCGGCACTGAGCTCTCGTGCCTGGAAAAACCTCCCTTCAAAGCGAACGCGCCTCTGCCCCTTTTGAAAATAGCACACATATAGCGCTGGTGGTCAGCAGCGGCATTACTCGATCCATTCTTCCCGTGGCTTTATGTACCAAGTCCAGGTTGAGCAAATGTGCGATATGTGTGCAGTAGTATATAGTGGGATGCATTTGTGTGAAAATCCACAGCGGAGACTCGTCTTCTAGCTTCCAGTGTATAATCCCTTAGTTTTGAAATAGCCCTTGCCTATATAGCGTTGTATATATTCTTCATGCACGCGTCATAGAATTCTGTGGACATTTCGGAACTGTTTTTCGATATTTAGTTTTTTTTTTGTTTTCTACTTCTCTTTAATAACAAAAACAATCTCGGTACTAGTATTATTTATTATACGTAAATGCGATCCGTCGTATTTTCGCCGCTCGCTTGCCATTTCTCATTGCATTTACAATACCCTGCACATAGAAATGCCGAGTAAAAACACTCGATCATGTGTGGTATACGTTTGCATTAAAGGAGCTCCTATTGTGCATAGCGGTTATAGGCCATATAGTAATCCCAGAGAAGGAAAATTCCTTGCTGCTGCTGCTGCTGCTGTTCCAGAACGTCGCTTGACAAATCGTTGCGTCCCTCCTGCAGACGCTTCACCTGGATGGATGCGGAAGCTTCTGAAAGAAAAAAGAAAAGTTGTATATGAGAAGCTACTGTGTGCTGCGGCTGGATTGAATTATGGTGCTGAGGCTCGACTTTTCATTTTACTTTCGCAGGATATAGGGGCAAAGATTATAGTAGAGGAGGATTTTGAAGATTTGTCCTAAACGACCTTTTAATTCTTTTGTCGTATTTGTTGATGTATCTTTCAAGTAGAGTATAGGGGCACACGAATTAAAATGTTTTTTTTTACTTAAAATTCAACAGCGATAAATTCAAAAAATTGTGATCATTTTTTGAAAGCCAACTTATGCTTGTTATTACTCATTCCCCGCTGTGCGCAAGATATCTTGGAAAATTTCGTTTATTTGTTTACCGCGATATGGGCACGAAAGAACCCTGTAAATCATTTACCAGACAAACGCTTGCAATATCTGTCGAAGCGATCATATACGAGCGCGAGGAATCTCTCGTCCTTCGAAAAGCCAGAGTACAAAATAGCAACTCACTGCACCGGTATAAACCCAAAAGCGGGCAGCTAAATTCCTGGAAACGTCGCGCGCGGGCGCTCTGTAACCTCGATTACGCTAGGTATGCCGTAAGACGTTGACGCACTCTCTCTGTCTCTCTCTCTCTCCGCGCGAAACATTCGCGTGCATATAAGTATATGTATACATACCGCAGAGGCAGTCGTTCCGCTTGCTCGATAAGGAAAATCGCTTTCCCCTCTCTCTCTCGCCTGTATATAAGTGTTTTGTATATTTATACGCGAAACGACAGGTGCGCCAGCTGATCGGAAAACGAATATATATGTATATACATGGATATATCGTGGAGTATATATAGTAGAGTCGACCGAGAGCAAGACACATCAGCTGCGCACTTATACACGCGCACACGCGGCG
This sequence comes from Megastigmus dorsalis, assembly GCA_900490025.1. Classification (NCBI taxonomy): domain Eukaryota; kingdom Metazoa; phylum Arthropoda; class Insecta; order Hymenoptera; family Megastigmidae; genus Megastigmus; species Megastigmus dorsalis. The sequence continues at coordinate 15,125 of UELU01129042.1, forward strand.
CGAGACTTCGATAAACCCGCGTTAGCGAGTTTACAAGAAGCGCCAACTGTGTATATACTGTATATATGTATAATGTATTTATGGAGGAGCTCGAACTCGTCGAGACGGGACAAGGTCGTCTTTGTGCTCCAGGTGCACGACGGGCCCGGCATACCTGCGACGCGCATTGTTCCTCCTCTCGGCTACGGTCTTTTCCTCTCTCTCTCTCTCTTCTCTGCCTTTTTTTTTCATACCTCGCCCATTTTTTTCGATCTTTTTTTCTCTCTTTTTTTCTCTCTGGTCTCATTGGTTTGAAGGTGAGGGGGAGCCAGAATGAGATATACCGCTTTTGTTTTTGCGAGGAATAAATATAGCATATATGCTCAATGATAAACCAGTATTATTGAAATAGATTTCTCCATTCAAAATTTATAATTTAATATATAAATTCATAATTAAATTGAATTAAAAAGATTATTGTATACCTATAACTTTTTTTAAAGAATATGCTTGTAATCTTAGCTTAAAAAAGTATAAAATGAGGATGATAAATCAGTTGGTACCAAGAAGGAGAAAGAAGAAAAAAAAATAGAAGAAAAAGATAGAGAAAGAGGGAGATATGCAGAGTCAATGTTTAACAGCGAGAGGGAGAAGAAAATAAGGTCTAGATTGGTGTTTGCAGTAAGGGTCAGCGGATGGCGTAACGCCGATCTTTGTACATATGTATATACTCTGGCACTGTCTCTCTATTTCACTTCGCGTTTTCTCTTTCCTTTTCTCGAAGGGGTTTATTTTGGTCGGGTCTCTTCTCCTTTGTTCACTGGCTTACCCACACTGAACGCTCGCACTCACACAAGCGTGCGCTCGCGTATGTATGCATATATACTTGTTGTTGCCGAGCTCTTGGAAAAACGTCTTTATGGGTGTCCGGTTATAGCCCCAGTGCGGTGGCGGCAGCGGCGGTGGCGTGCGCCTGCGATTATTTCGAGATGCGCCGCGGCGCGCTCGCGATTCTTTCCGTCTTTTTACGCTTGGTGCAATCGCGGACTATTCCGGAATCGGATTAAACTCGGTGCAGCTCGCGCGCGCCAGAGAGAGAGAGAGAGAGAGCGACTGCTCGGCCCATAACAAAGGCATAAAAGATGCTCTCTCTCACGCGCGCGCCCCTCGGGATATAATGGCCGATTTGAATAATTTAAAGTAACGCGATTATGGGTTATACATAGCGATTTGCGCGAGATTCCGCGTTTATGACGAGCGAGGGCCATTAAGAATTTTTCATGCTCGATTTTTCCGATGAATATAAATTTTCGGACGATCGCTCTGCGAGCGAAAAATTAAATCCCACGTCTTTCAATGCTGAAATTCGTGAAGCAGTCGATTATTTTATCTACTCATATAATAAATATTTTTTGCTCATCTGCACACATAAAATGTTCACTCTTGATCGTAATTGTTTTTCCGAGTGTTTTTCATCCGGATGGTGTTTGGACGAGTATTAGAAGCTACACCGATTACGAAAAGAGCGAATGATTGCAAATTTAACGCATGGTGTTTTCCGAGCATACACCGGGTCTGCGATGTTTTTTTCCGACCTCGCCCGCAAGATCTCCGGAGCCGCACGCGCGCGGTTACTTTACGATTGACATTAACGGGGGATGAGAGCGAGCGAGCGAGCGCTGGTTTTAATTCCGCACGAGAGCCGAGATATACGCTCTCTTGGACGAATTTTTCGCGCGAAAGACGACAAAACTCGAGATCTTCTACGAAGATTATTATATCCTTTTCTCTCCCTCTCTTTCTCTTGCTCTCTCGCTTATTACCGTCGCAGAAACGATAATGCCTTGAGTCAGCAACAAAGAAATCCGCTCGGTCGAATTTTTCATTCGACAATGACTAACGAGACCACACCGCGACTGCTGTGTATACCACGAAAATGTCGATAATAACGTCCCACTGCATTATTTTTCTTAGCTCTTTACTTTGCGTTTGGTGCTAAAAGCAATGCTATAGTGTTCTTAAAGTTTACGATGTATTCATGGAATGTCTCTATCCGTTTCTTACATTAGATTTGACAAATGTCGTAGATAGGAATAAAATGATAAGCTTCTTTTAAGATGATTTTCAAGCATTATGAAAATAAATGAAATTCATTACGTCTAAAGAACGGCTAGAAACTTAAATAAATGAGGCACGCAATGCTTTGTTTTAATTAACACCGCAGAGAGACGAAAAAGTGAAGGTGCACGTTTGTTAAAAATAAAATGATTCTGCATGAAAATAACTCGCACTAGCAAGCTTTTATTTCCGTCATATTTCCACGAATAAAATGCTCTTAAAGAGAGATAAAATAAACTTCTGTAAAGGAAAAGTTATCGCAACCCAAATCATTTTAATATAAGAAAAACTAAGACAGGGGAATTAGCATTTTTTAATGAAATTTGTACTCGAAAGAAAAGGTATGATTTATACAACAAAAAATGTGCTCTCTAATAACCTTTTTGAATATATACGTGTATTAACTACAAAAATTGTACATGTTCTTAAAAGGGAAGGTGCGAGACTTGAAAAAACAAAAAAGTTCAGCGTCTCTCGAGCATTTCATTCGAAAAAGAAAGTATACACGAGCAGCGCATGAGGGAGAAAAGGACAGCTCACTCTCGTCGATCGATTTTCCCGCAATCCCCCAACGGATTTTCCATTCATTCAGAAGACCAACACACACACAGTCGTATGCAGATGGCGTTGGTTAACTTTTTTTTGCCTTAACCCCTCGGAAAGATCTCTCTCTCTCTCTCTCTCGGTATAATAGAAGCGAAGGCTTTCCTGCAAGTACCAACAGGGGAACGTCTCCTTCTTCTTCTTCTTCTTCTTCTGCTTCTCTCTGAATTTCTCATTTTCCCATCGATTTCCCCGCCGCGCTGCTCGGTGCTGAGCGCACGAGTTTAACGAACTCGGCTGTGTTTGCCCCGACAGAAGCGCACCTGGTCGAGACCCTCGTCTATGAGGGAAACTCTTCTTTGCCTTGAATATATATATGGTGAGAATTTGTGAGTCGGGCCACCTTTTAAATGGAGAGTCTAGTGTGCGCAATCGTTGGATCTTTGTCTCGCTATCTCACTCTCTTGCCTCTCTCTGTGTGTTACCAAGGTGGAAAATGCGACCTGCTGTTGCTAGGGAAAAGCTTATGCTGGTATATATAATGTGTGTATGTGTGTGCGTTTGTGCGCAGTTGAAGATGTTAACATATTTTAGCTCTGGCATATGCGTGGAACTTTTACGGATGAGGGTTTCTATAAAGGCCATCTGCGCACTCGAATCCTCCAAATGGGGCAATTAAACACTTGGCTCTCGTTTTTTGTTATATGTATACAAACTTGTGGTGCTGTAATTTATATTAGTGAGACTGCAGTTTAAATGAAATTATATAGAAAAGCGAAACATATATATATGTATATATATTCCACAAAATGAACTTTCGATCAATAATTTTTCCCAATATGATGAAGTGGATTCGATTGAAAATGTACTCGGAATATAATGCACAATTTATTATCCATAAATAATGACAACACTTGATGGAACTCGTTTTATTTATTCATACTCGTGTAAGTTTGTATACACTTAAATGATTACTTGTCACCTTTAATGTATGTGGTAGATCATTATCGATTCAGCAGCGTAAAATTACTTCAAACTTGGACAGATAATAATCAAACGCGATATACATCCGTTAACGCACTTATTATGATCGATAATAATAATTTTTCTATGGACAATCAATTTCAGAATCGAAACAAAAGGAATCGCCACAGTAAATTCCTCGATACAATGCTTTCTAAAAAAAAGACTATGCCGGTTAAGAAAGTAATTAAAATAACCAAGTAAAAGAACTTGTTCCTCGCGTGCACGCATCCGCGTTAAAAAAAAAAAAAAAAAGAGAAAAGACGTTCAGGTAACTTCACACTCGAGCTTAGAAAGCGTGCGAGGCTATCCCAAGATGATTTTGTTATTGATAACGCGCCGCGATATATAAAAAAGATCAGCTGACGCGTATAATACACACTGCGTGTAATACGCTTCTGCCGCGCTGCCGTAGCCTGCACGGTGCCTTAAATACTTACACTCTTGTATATATGCACGTGCCTCTCTCTCGTTGTCTGTCTCTATCCCTCGCGAGTAAGCGAGAGAGTGAAAGACCTTAACAGCTGATCGGCATCGGAAGAGTATTGCGCGACGGGATTGTATTAGTCTCGTGTATCGCTGATTGTGTTGCAGGCCCGAGAGCTTTTGTTCTTTATATGTATGGAGCATCAGCTGGAGAATGTTTTGGGTGGATGACTGACGGTCTGCGTCATCTTATACCGTGAGTTGCGCAGGCTGCGGGTTCGTCTTCACCTTTTCATATGTGAGAGCTGAACTTGCACCCTTTGCCTTTTGGCTGCCGCGCGCAACGAATTCAATTGCTGCCGATGCGCCTGTAGAGGATATGGCAGTATTTTGGATAGCGGAGTTTTATTAATTTACTTACAATTTTTTTGTTAGACATTAAGTGTACACCTATATCTAATAATTTCTATATGAAAAAGTACATTACAGAACGTCCCTATACTTTTAAGTAATGTCCTATTTTCTTTGAGTATTATACTGTACTTATGTCTATGCCAAACATTTCATCAAAACAAAAAAAAATGAATAATTGTAAAAAGAAACGTTTTTATGGTACAAGCTGCCGTAATCGATCCTGTCCAAAACACTCGCCAATTCGTTTGACGAAAAAAAAATTCATTTTCGTCATCACGTGGAATTTTTACATCTCCAGCGAAGCGACAAGAACAAAAGCCCTCGAGCGGTGGGCGTACCACACACACACACATACACACAGAGGCAAATCGATTCACGCAAGAACCCAATCAATATAACAATTATACGCGCTACCACTTTCGCGAGACGAGTTTATTATATACGCGCCAACGCGCGATTCCTGGAACTCTGCGCTCGATTACAGCGGTACTCTCGAAATTCTCTCTCTCTCTATTCACTCTCTTTCTCTTATTCTAGTGTGTATACGGGGATTCAAGTTTGGTCGCTATCGAGCTGATCGATGCCCACAGGGTGATTGAACCCAATCTGTATAATTTCGTATAAGAGTCAGCGATTTGTGTATGCATGTTAATGCCGTGAGAATGAAACTCGTGCACGCGGAGCGCGCTCATTTATTTAGATGCCGAGTTTTCCTGCGCCGTACGCACGGCTTTTTCGAATTCCGTGATTCATTGAAAAACAGTTATATAGTCCTAATTCATTGACAAAGACGTTGAGGAAATAGCGAGAAATAGCGTGTTAGCGCACGTTGTTACATTAGTTGCAGAGCATCTTGCCGGATGAGATTGTACTCGATTTGTAATTTTTTTTCGTAGAACACGGATTCTAGTTGATTGTTGCTGATGCGACTGCCACTCATCGTTTAATATGACGATTCAATGAACTTTACTAATCAATGTGTAAGAAATGTGATAAATAATTGGGTACCGATTCAAGAACACTGCCATCATTTTATTCCACATATTCAGAAAACTGGTTGAAAACAAAGAGCAGTACTTTCTTTGCCTATAAAAAGTTCTTTGTTCCTTTTTAAGCATATATATACGTATATAAACAATAAAAAAAGAACCACGTCAAATGTTAAAATGCAAGGCTTATCCAACTACACTCACGCAACGCGAGCCATCCTTTTTAAAACTCGAAACGAGCGCACGGCAACTACCTATACCAAAAAATCCAAAGCACAAAGGGTTCGACTGATTGTGAGTCCCCCCAGCATGTTTTGAAAAAGTTAAAGGGATCCTGTCTGCAGCTCCCGAGGCAGCGGCAAAGCAGAGCACAGTCCAGATATCCTGGCCAATGCGACTGGCTCGATCTCTGCCCCCCTCTCTCTCTCTCTCTTTCTCTTTCTCTCTTTCTCTCTTTCTCTCTCTCTCTCCTTCTTTCTCTCTATCCCGTAAATACACACGGCGGTACGCGCCGGTGTCGCCGGTCGAAACTTCGAGAACGGACGCGGAAGCGGCAACGTCGCGAAACGGCGGCGAGCCTCCAGCAGCAGCAGCAGGGGCCAACGAACAAACGGCCGCTCTGGTACGGCGCTGCGCGAGGCAACAGCAGCAGCAGCAGCAGCAGCAGCAGCCCGGGCGAGCAACAACACATCGGCACACAGATAGGCCACGTGCTAACTAGTTCCCTTTCCTCTCTGTTGCTGATGTTGCTGTTGCTGCGTGTATATATACGTATTCGTTGAGCGAGAACTGCAAGCGGTATGGGAGAAAGAGAGAGATTTAGAAGGAAACAAAGTTACAGCCTACGAAAATTTTCGTGCCAGGTAGAGAGAGAAAAAGAGAGGAGGCTGGTAACTAGGTGAATTAAAAGAAAGATGCAGGTTTAATTTCTTTTAATATCAAGTATTACCATTCATTATTGAAATCCTTTTGTTCCTTTACCTAATCTTTCTAGTTTTTAATTTTTTGTCTTAGCACGGACACAATGAACAGTTTGTTGTTATGGATGAATCGTTGGTGCCTCGAGCGCGAGAATCGTGGGACAAAATAAAACTCGCTAATATGTTTACTGGTGCCAAAGTCAGTAAAGCTCTCTGTATACAATATCCCAGTAGCAGCGGCAGCAGAAATGCTCGGCGAACTTGTTAGCCATTAAAGAAACTTTTAATTCTTGTGACTCGCTCAATTCTATTATGAGCCAAGAAAATTGAAGACTTCAATTTCGTTATATTTGTCCTTTTGGATTATAGGTAAAACTTTGCTTAAGTATGTAATGCACGAGTCCGGTAAAGCGGCAAAAAAATGAAAAACCTGCTTACTCCAGCTACTTCTCTGTTTACCTTAATAAGGTTAACAAATTGCTAGGAAGGAAAAAAACTGAATCGATTTGCTTCGACACCTCGTTCGACACTGAAATAATTTTGACATAAATTTACCTCGAAGTGTATTAAAAGGTAATATGAGCAGAGATGAGCAGAAATAGTGTATTCCATTTGTTTTGTTTTTCATAACAATCCCATATAACATTCGTTCATATTTTATTTTCAAAAAATGCTTATAGGTACTTTTTAATAACGCAACTGTTCGCGATGATGCCAATTGTTTGAAACACGAGAGTCCGACAAAAGCATGACGAATGTTCGTACACTCACACATGCCGAGATATCCTGCAACGCAGCAACGCGCCATAACGAGTCGCAAGAAAGCAAATCGCATCTCTGGTGTCTTTATATGCGTCACACACCAAGACGCGCCTCGCGAGTCTCCCGCATATCCGCGGACATGTATTATATACACAAAAGACATACGTATATTCTCGCTCATGCCGCTGCTGCTGCTGCTGCTGCTGCTGCTGCTACTGCACTATATGTATATGTATAGACACGGAAAGAGAGCGCACAAAGGAAACCGCACATGGCTCTCGTAAGGAGAGTTCGGCGCCGTGAGAAATTACACGTTGTATACCGTATGCTCTCGTGCATGCGTGCACATGTGTGTGTGTGTGTGTGTGTGTGTGTGTGTGTGTGTGTACACGTACTTTTATGAAATACACGTTTTGCGAAATATTACGCGTGCGTATATCGCTTTCATCCCCCTTCTTTCTCTATATCTCTTTGGCTCACCTTTCCCTCGCGAGCCCTTGACGAGGCACATATATATGTTCGTCGTATTACTCGCTCGGTTCTTGCACTTTTTTCTTCTTCTTCTTCTTCTTTTGCTTGTCGAGTTGTTGCTCGTGTTATTATGGCATCTGATATTGATGCGGCTGAGGGATAGCAGGGAAAGTTGCGCTGTTGCGGTACGTGAAGATCTATATAGATATGAAAATTAATTATACATGATTATATAGGTTTGGCTTAATGTTGAAACTTTTTGCAAGAAAAAATGGCTGTAACTTCATGGAAAAGGTACAATGTTTTAATTTATAGGCATTGTCGTCGATAACAATACATGGAATCGAATAATTGATTCTCGAAAATGAAATTCTACAAGTTCTATTGATTATCGAAGCATTTACATAAAAAGTTCATGTAAACTATTGTGAAAATGTGCTTCGCATCTTAAAAAACCATTCGTTTTTGGTTTAAGAATAACACTCACCTTTTAATCTGTTTGGAATTCGCAGCTGATTCGCGGATTGTAATTTCGCAACAAGCTGTAGTTAATTCACATCGCGATCGCCAATAATTATATTATATATCATCGGCTGCAACATCTCTCCGACCCTACTACCTTTATATATCCGATGCGCTTCCTTCTTCATTGTAATCGCGAGCATTACAAAAGATATAAAGTGACACCGCGGATATACCAGTATGAGACGATGCTCTAGATTGCTTTCCGCAGGTGCCCGCGTGGAAATCGACTCTCCTCTCCCGTCACGCCCTTCCTTGAGGTTTTCGGTGTTGCGCAGTATTATACAGTACTCGTATACTCGAATTCTCGGTCGCTTTTGTTCGAGTCGCGCGCGTGGTCATGACGCATCACCGATTTACTTTTTGCTTTTTCCCTCCCCCTTTTCTTTGCCTTCCCCCCATTGTTTTGCAATAGAGAGAGAGAGAGACGCGCCTCCACCTTGAGGTTTTACTCCTTCCGGGATGCTTTTTCTTGGCTCTCTCACTATCTCGAGGCGCTTCCGCGTTCCGCGTTGTTTTGTACGCGCTCTGCTGTAAGAGAGGAAAAATTGTAGGGGTCGCGCGATATTCGGGTATTACAAAGGGTATATACGGGCTGTTGTTATGTATAGGGGGAAGTTGAGTTTTTTCGGGGGACCGCATTGTTTTATTTGCGTGGAGAGGCGTTCAGGTTAACGCGCGAGTCATGGGATCCCGAGTTGTTTCGGGATTCTTGACTCGTGAGAACTTGCCTCTTGGATTGTGAAATTATAATGCGAAAAAGTTCGCTTTCGGGTTTTCCTTAAGGGTTTTGAGGTTTGACTAAAATATATGTGTGTTTTTTCATGGAGGAATTTGAGAATCAACAGTTTTTAGTAATCAGTCGAGATCTTTTGAGATGTTTAAAACATTGCTGCTATTTTTTATTTATATTTTATATCATTTTTAATAATTGTACAGTTATTTATACCAATGCTATCATCGTTAGTAACAAAGCGTCTAATTTGTCGATCGATATACCCAATATAAAAGTGAAGGATATAATTAAGAGAGAAAAAAAACTAATAAAAGATATAAAAAATAGTTTGTTAATGAAAAAAGTCAGAATAAATATATTCACCGCTGGGGCAGGAAATGCAGCAAAAAGAAAAGTAAAATCTCTGCGAAATCGCGTACATTTGGACCTACTGTATTATTGAACCTCCCTCAATCTGCATTTTATATGAAAATTCTCGTGCGACCGCCTATCATACAGGCACAGACGGTGCACATACATATATAGCAAGAATAATTTCGGCTCGTTGGTTTCTCGCTATATACCATCGATCCGTAACATAAATATTCAAGTGTCAATCCACGGCCGTGCCTCTAGATTACAATAGCTCCTCGTGTGCGTGCACAGACACACTTCTTATCGCAACCGCCCTTTAAATTCACTCCTTCTCTCGAAATGTCAAACGAGAGACGCACTCCTCAAGTCTTTGTCAGTCGGAGAGAGAGATAGAGAGAGAGAGAGTGGCAGACTCTTTCTGGCGACTTTTTCGCAATCACGTACTCTTTTGTCCGACGATTTTTGCCTTCTTCTTCACCCTTCGAGGGATGGAAAAGGAAGTCCGCGCGAGGATCCTTTGACGCTGCCATCACGCGGCAGACTGATATTCGAAATCTCACGCGCCCTTTTTTGTCGAACGAAAGAAAAGGCTGACCTTATATACCTACTAGCATCAAAGTTTTTATCCGTACTGCTGCTGCAGTTTCTGAATGGGAAAAATCAGAGACTCTAATTTGGTTGGTATTCGCTATGCATGTTACCGTGGGCTTTGCGTTATAGAGGGCTATTAATCAAAACTGGAGGGAAAGTTGCAGCGCAAAGGCAGTTTAGATTCGAGATTTCCATCGTCAGATTAACACCTCGCAGCTGCTCGTAACTGTACGCGAAGAAATCCTATAGACTTGGGTCGATGGCCTTTGCCAATACGAATTTCCACGTCTGGATCGTGCTTCCCTTTTTTTGCTTTATAATGCAGCTAAAATAAAAGGGTGTTCGCGTCAAAGATAGCAGCTGCAACTTTTTTCTTTATCCTCGCCCCCCCCCTCCCCAATCGTGTGCGTATAGAAAACCTGAATAAATGAGTTTGAGAAATGAAAAAAATGGAGAAATACTTTGGCGCTCGTTTCTAAAAATACTTTGCGGTATGGCATATAGCTAATGTAAAAGGGATCGAGCGGGAAAATAAAGAGGAAGAGGAATTATGCGTCACGTGGTCGGACATTAATTAACGCTTTTGCTTTTTGCGATGAATCCGATGAGTCGCGCGCGCGCGCAGACGAACTTGTTTCGTTTGGCTCAAAGCGAGTGCTACGCGAACGGCACGTAATTAACGTCACTTTCAACTTTTATACCTCTTTTTCGTGTAGCTCTTATGTTCTTTTATGTAGCGACGCGTTGCGCGTTTTTTTCTCCAAGTCTTTCCATTGAATTATTTGAGGATGTACCGATGTACGCCGTACCGACTGTACCGCATGTACTTCTTGAAATTATTGAATATTATTCATTTTTTTACTTTCGAATACATACGGTATACAATACATCAAACATTTTTTATTGATTGAATTCCCGTCTTCTATCAAAGGGGAAATGTTCATTCCATATGCAGGATTTTGAGTTCGTAACTGTTATCGAAAATTACTTAGCTGCAGCGAAGCTAAGCATTTCCTTTGTCATCGATTCATCCGAAGCCAAAAACGAAAAAGTCTTCGTCGCAGATCGTTCGGTTGCGGGTTTTCGACTTTGGGTTAATTGGCGAACTTGGAAGACGCTTACGTTGCCTTTATCGGACCCTTGTTAAAGGTTAAAGCAAAGTCTGTGCGATAACTCAGGCGCGAACAGGGTAAGGAAGACAGAGTGGCTAGAGTAAGAGAGAGAGAGAGAGAGAGAGAGAGAGAGAGAGAGAGAGAGAGAGAAAGAGAGAGAGTGAAAAGGCTCGGGCTTTGGATTTTAATTAATTAGTACGCGGGATAGTACACTAATGGCCAACTGAAAAAAAGATTACTGATCCTCAATTGCTCTTCTCCGTTCTAGATATTTTTCCGGGAAATTACGGACCAAAAACTTGATGAAAGGGGGTTCGTTCGCTGCTGCTGATGTTGCTAGAGAGAATTTCGCGTATTATAATTATACGCGATATTGTATTGTTTCGCGCGATATTTTGCGAAACGATATTAAACGGATTGTTGTTGTCTTTGTTCTCTCGGTCCGTTGCGAGTGAATGAAGTGGAAATTGCATTAAGATCGCGATTGTCTTGCGCAAATTGAGCTTGTGGAGTAGCTGCGAGAGCGAAGAAATTTATAATGGAGCTCTAATTATTATTGAAAAATGAGAGCAATAAACTTGAGACAGGGTATATTAAAGAAATTATCGCGGCGAAATCAATGAGGGAAAAAGTTTCGCTTATTAGTTAAGAAAAATTGTTCAGGATAACAACTTACCCAGAAATAAAGTGAAGTATGACTGTAAATAAGATTTATTAATTCTTTAACAAACTATAATCGTACATGGAGTTTTTCTTTTAAACCTGCGACCGGCATTCAAGAATGTGTCAAAGTCATACTTTGGGAAATTTTTCTCTTGAAAAATTTCTTAAAAGACTAAAGATATGGGCGAGCCAAATGTGGCACCAAAAGGTGCCATCCGGCCGCCTGGAGGTTAAAAAAGAAATTATACGCTGCCAAAATTTAGTTTGTTACAAAAACATTATTCATTATTCATTTTCAAAAAATATTTAATTGACAGTTCATTGTAGGATAACTTGTGGGATAATACGCTACATAGGTTTAAGCGCTTAAAAGTCAATTCGAACATAAAATTTATCATGCCATTCTTGTTATCAAGATAAATTGCAATTGGTCATGTCAGTTTTGACCGCATCCTACAAAAAAGTTCAATGACGTGAGCTTTCCCAAAATACCAAGTCGACCAAGGCAAATCATGATTATATCCATCAAAATTCTACTCCAAAAGTTGACGCACCTAAGTTCATCAAGCATTATTATCATGATACTAAAGAACGACTTGCCCACATCTATGTTGATGAAATAATCACTATTTTCTCTGTATAAAGCACAAAAGACATTCTCATACACAGTATCAAATGCAATTAAAGTCTGCTCGTGTTAACGCCATCTTTCTTTCTCTTTCGCAATGTGTGTAATGGTCTGACCCAAATCGCACGACGACTAATCGTTCCCTTGTTCCCTCGCGTTATTCCTTGATTTATCGGGCCAGTCTCTTTGAGTCGGAGCGGCGCCGCGAACGATCGTGACTCTCTTTCTCTCTCTCTCTCTCTATCTGTCTATTGTATGTGTATATAAGCGAGTGACACGATTTTCACGTGGGTGTCGTATACACGAGGGTATTTTCACATCGGTTATGTAGAAAGGATATGTATCCTTGCGAACTGACACTTCGTGTATGTATATATACAGTATACGTGTGTGTCATAGTTAGGCTAGTGTTGGCTAGTTATATACGTCCTTTCTTTGTTACGGTTTTAGCGCTGTGTAATTGCTGTCGGTCCTTATTCGGCGACCGGGAACAGCTGATTAGTCAGTCACTGATTCGAGAGGACGTTTATTTGTCAGCTATTAATTAGGAGCGTTTTTAAGTGATTCGAGTTCAGTATTATAGGTAGTTTCTTTTAGACGTTGCAAAATCTGTAGGAGGTTGAGAAATTTTGTTTATTGTGCAAAGATTGATGCATTTTACAGTATTAATGAAGAGTGCACAATGCTAATTTGCGAAATACGTGATGAGTGGGCTTGGAATAAAACGATACTTACGCGGCATCGTTTACTATATGTAATTGTGAGACTTTGTATAGTTGAGGAATCGTATGAGTTGTGAGGAAACTTCATTTTTTTAGTGAGTTAGTCATGATTCGTAATATATCTATGTTTGATTATAAATGGGAAATGTGATCCAGAATTTTCCAAGCTTCATATAAGCCACGAATTGGATATGTGAACGATGTAACGAAACATTCAGTACTCATCCAACAATTTTGTTTATTTTACTCGAATCTTAGTGATTTTTCACACCCTCTTTAAATTCCCAGACACTCGCAGTACATTCAAATCTTTATCGCAACAATAAAAAGAAATCAAACTAGCTACCTAACTAAAATCCTCTCTTTCTCGCAACATGTTTTTGCCGAGTCGCTCGGAATGTGCAATGCCACGGAGTCTCTGTCTCCCTCTCGGTGGCATGGAAGCGCGCGTCATCCCGAAATGCTGTCGTCCCTACTTTTTTCTGTCTGTCCGAACGTGCTGTAGGTTAGGGTTCGAGAGCTTTCTCTCTCTCTCTCTCTTTCTATCTCTCTCTTTTGTTTCCGTCGCCTCTCCCACGCCAGCCAAGCCGAACAGCCGTGTCCCGCGTCTGACCGAACGATCCATTCCTCTCTCTTTCTTTTTTTATTCCTCGCTACCCGCAGCGCATGCGGCGGATCGAGATGGAACGGAGAAAAAAAACTTTACGAGTTATATGCGCATAGGGGATAGGAAAGGTTTTTCCTAGTGTCTTTGTCGGGATGGATGTTAAAAATTTTTGAGGCTGCGCGAGGAGTTTCGTGATGTTGTACCATAGCTAGAATTTATTATAGAATGAGTTATTAAGGCCAGAGTTATTAAAGAAAAAAAGTTTTATTCTGTAATACTAAAACTCTTTATCTTCTATAAAAAAATTGTTGTTCGTATAGACTCTTTATTAGCATTACCTATTATTCGAAAACAGTTTTTAACTAATACTTATATACTTTAGGATTTTATATTTGGGTCTCCGATATTGATTGAAGTTTTACCTGTGCATACGTATCTGTGCATATACACTGAAAAGGTTACAATTGGTCATCGATTTTACGAGCTCGCCTTGAAAAAAAAAAGATTGCGCTTTCGATGAAAAGTCGTTAGTCGACCTAAATAAGAGTACTTCATCTTAAATCACGACGAACGAGAGTATATGTGAGACTAGGGAAGTAAAAAAAATAAAAAAGGAGAAAAAGGACGGCAAGAGAGTGGAGAGAGAGAGGGAGAGAGAGACGCAAGACAAAAAAGGCCCGGTGTGGAGTGCGCGTTCGCCATTTAAAGGGCCACGAGAGAAAGGGAGAGCTCGATAACCAGTTGGACTTTATATATATACCTGCTCCCTTCTCTCTCGCTCTCTCCTTTCTTTTGAGAGACCGACTTTTTTCCGCTCCTTTCGGAGCGACTGCAGCTTTTTGCTTTTAAAGAGGCTCGTGGTTCCTCTGTGTTTCTTTTTTCAGCGAGGACTCGTTTTTCACAGGTGTGTCGCTCGCAGAAACGTAAACAAACACCCAGGACGTTGCGAGGTGCACTGCGATGCAGGGGTTTGTTTACGCGTACGCGATATTTTTATATTAAATGTACGCGTATACAAAAATGTTATAGACGAGTTTTTATTGGTGAATGGAGGTAATTTAGATGGGATCTCTTGCTTTGGTTTGTGCGAGGATATACTTCTTACTTATGCGGTAGTTCAATGGTGAACATTTGAATAATGAATATTTATTATTTGGATGGAGCAGAAATATACAGAAATTAAATAGAAAACATATGAAAACAAACAATACAAGCATTTTGTATGAGTTCATTCTGATAAAATGACTTTTCACTTTTATCTTTTTTTGATTTAAATTATTAACAAACTCTAAAAATTAGTATTTTGTCCCCGATGGAAGACAAGAAAATTCTTCCGATGCAAAAAGAACGAGATTCTCCGATCGTAACAAAGTAGACGAAATAATAAAAGTGTAAAAAAGAATTCGCAGCATCTCGCATCCGTATAAAAATCCCTTCCCCTCGAGCATTTCGCCTCGGATCGCCCAACGAATAAGCCGCAAAAAAGAGAGGCGCGTCTCTCTCCCTACCTTTAACCATACGCTATCTCTCCGCAGCGAAACCTCGACAAAGGCTTTGGTGCAGTTCTCTCTTCGCTCTTTTTTCACTCTCCCCCCCCCCTCTCTCTCTCTCTCTCTCTCTCTCTCTCTCTCTCTCAGTTACGGCCTTTTTCGCAGTCGAAGCTTTCCGAAGCGCGAAGGCGCAAAGAGCGTAAAGAGAGCCTTTGCCAGGCTGCTTTCGACATATAGCGATGTACATTTATATATATATATATGGGGAAAAAGAGAGCGGCGGTGGTGGTGGTGGTGGCGATCCACTTACTTGGCCCCTAAGTTGACGAGCGCGCGCGCGCTTTTGACATAAAGCTCGGGCGCGCGAGAGCCTTGACCGTTCGCCGATGCCGTGTAACTCGAGCGAGCTTTGGATTGCGGGATACCTTTTTTGTTAGAGAGCGGCGCTCCTCCGACGATTCTTGGCTCAGCTTTGTTTGTACCGCGAGCAGTTGGATATTCTGTTTAAGCGAGTTTTACGGTTTCGATTCTTTTCGAGGGTTAATAGTCTCTTGGTGATACTTTTCCTATCTATTTTAAATTATAATTTTATAGCTTTCACAGTGTCGGTGCTGCTTCATATGATAATAAGCCCGTACTTTCAGACACATAATAGAAACATTAATATCGAATCATTCGCTCGCCGCCATATATTTCTCGTCCCCACTTTCAACAATTGTATTCCTCATTTTTTTAAGTGTGTTTCAATTATTGATAAAAATATATGTATAATACAGAAATGCGCGCCAGACGAGAGCGCGCAAAAGTCGCCTACAGCAGCAGCACACGAGAGAGAACGAGAGAGAGAGAGAGAGAGAGAGAGAGAGAGACCGAGTGCATGTATGCGAGCTCAGCTGCAGCGAGTTCGATTCCGCTTCCTCCGCTGGGCGAATACGTTATCAGCATTATATATCTGACGGATTTATGCGCGTGCCGATTGGATATTTAATTGCGTGCAAGCGCGCGGGCAGCGTGGCGACGGCGGCGTTACGGTGAAAAACGGCGGGCCGCTGGTGCACTGCCTTTGCCGTACACCAAATCGCTGATTGCTATGGCCTATCGATTGCTAAAGAGTTTATTGATCTGTTCTGCGCGCTCGAAGGGTCGTTATATTATCTCTCCCTCCGAACAAAATTAAAATCTAAATGTCATAACGATGTTTGCCGCGAGAAAAAAGGAGAGAGACTTCTAATTAGAGGTATTAATCAATTTTATAATTGGATATGTAGATATATAATTGAATGATATAGACAGCCTGTGGGCATTGTTATGTGTATAATATATAGATTGATTAATGACTGACTTTCAATGTTTTAACAAATATCGTTTTGATTTATGATTATTTGTAATTCTTATGTTTTATAGAAAAGTAGAAACATTGTTTATTGAAAAAGAAATTTCTTGGATGGATTACCATGTATTTGTTTAAAGAAAATTTGACTATTAAGGGAAGACCAAGAGTTCCGGAAAACCGATTTTGATATAAAACCTTCGAGAGATATTCTTTGATCTAAAGTATGATACACGGGTCTTGAAATTTAGTGAAATAGGCTCTGGAAGGTGCAAATTAAGGGCCCACTTAATCAAAATATATGAGAAATCTTGGTTGACTCTTAAGGGGAAGCAGTAGCGACAAACGTGCTTTTTCTTTCGCTGATATCTTTTTCTATTTACAACGCAAATTAATATTTGGACTTGAGCGGCGTAGTGCTCGATACAATGAGTCGTCCTGTGCTAGCTGAAGTCGATCTGATTTGTCGTTTTTTCTATTAATTGGAACCAGTAAGACGCGTTTACGCATAGACAGCTAACCTCAAAATTACGGTTATATCTACATGTGTTTATAACTTTTAATATTTATAATTTTGGCGTAATATCTGGACTTGGCCGGTGTAGTACTCGTTGCTATTAATCGTTTTGTGTAAAATGGGGCTTATGTGATTTATCATTTTATAAATTAACTGGAACATAGAAATAGATCGAACAGCCTGAGGAGAGGGGGACGTTACTGCTTCCCCTTAAGTTTTATATCAAGGACAATATACATCGTAGACAATGCCATAAAGTATAAATCAAAAGTATAGATGATAAGCTTTTATTTGCATTCTAGAACGAACTATTAGCATTTTTCATTCAAAAGTTATGAGTGATCGAAAGAGTTTGAGTTAAATTTGAACGAATCTTTTACCTGAAATAATCGATAAATTTTAAGGCCCTATATAAGTTTAACTTCGTTTTCGTTCATTCATAACTTTTGAATTAAAAGTGCCAATAACTCGTTCTACAATGCAAATAAAAACTTATTATCTATACCCTTGATATCCTTTTTGTAACATTTTCCACAATGTGTATTGGCCTTGCACTAGAGGTTTTAAGACAACCATGATTTCACATATATTTTAATTATTATTTGAAAATTTTGCTAAAACTAATCCGACGATATACATTATTTGCCGAGACACATAGTTTACAGTAAAGTTCTATAGAACATTCTAAAATTAAAACTCCTCGACAGTAAATAAGCGAAGTCATCCATGAGATTCGGTTAACGGCAAACCGCGGCGCGCAACTTCAATTCTACTATTCATGCGTCACAGGAGCTCTAAAGCGCGTCCGTAACTGGTACACACCGCTAGTCGCTATATAAGACACGTCAAGTATGCGACAGACGTGCGAATAGGCTATACCGCAAAGAGCCTTCCTGGAATCTTGGACGCTATAGCTGCTGTATTGTTGATTGGACTCTCACATTTCCCTATGAGCATTGTTTCTAAACTCCATCCCACCTTGCGGAACGTTGTGCGACCGAGTGTCTAGGTGCGGTGTTTAAGCGGAAGCAGTTCTCGAATTTCAGCAGGCCGCATCCTGAGTTCTGCCAAATCTCTGCTAGCGGTGGTTAGATTTGCGTAAATCAATCTTGTCAAAATACAAACATACAAAAGCTTTTTCTTGTTTAGTTTTTTCAGTGCAAAGCCCATACGAATTCCGTAATATAAGGCCAACTCGACTTGGAATGTTCCACACACAAATTCAGTCCCACGCGAGCGTTAATATATTTGCGAGCATATACTCGGGGCGCTTGGTATGTTTGGGGTTAGTTTCTCAGACTGAGCGTAGATTTTGGATTAATGAGTGGAAGTTAGTCGGCGTACTCGCTCGCAGCTCAAGCGCATTAGCGAAATCACATGGAACTTTCGTTCGCTGTTGCTGCCGCTGTTGCTGCTACTACTGCTCTCGTCTCGTACGTCTTCGGCTTTGGCCAAGTACTCTCGATAGTTTCGATTCTTAAGCCCATAGAGACTGTACGTGAATTGGTCGGTCTTTGATTACGTCACGAAATATACTTTTCTCCATAAAGATCAGAAGTTTCTATAAATCATGTGTAGAATTTTGCGACAAAAAAGCCTTTCGTTTAATTAATGAATAAGAAATTCGAAATAGTGATTTTTGAACATATGCTACGCGTTATTTAGGAGCTTACCATCATGGACGGGGTAATTGATTGGGACTCAGTTTTTGATCATTTGCTAATTACATTTTTAATATATCACAACAATTATCATAAATTTATTATCCATTGCTTATAAATTTGTATTGCATTTAATGAAAGATGAAACCTTAATGTACGTAAAAATTTGAAGCAAAGTAAGATTTAAACTGTTATTTCATTTATATCTAGAAATAATAAGTATGCGACGCGCTCTTAAGTGGCCAAAAAAACTGGATCCGTGATGGTACAACGATTCAATTTAAAATGCAAACACGCAATTCCCGTATTATCAGAGTTCAAGTAAAAATTGTGCATATATTTCCGTACGAATATATGAAGTGAAAAGAGAAAAAAAAAGGCATCGCAGAAAAAGCCTTTTAATGAATTTAATGTTTATTCCGAGAATCGGGGGCAGAGGAAAAGAAGGCGACTTAATTTCCGCTTTGTTGGGCTCCATCGTTGACTCGCGAACAGCGCCCCATTCGCCAACTCCTGTATACACACGCCTGTAGGGCTGCGCACGGCAATTAAAACTTTTCAGTTTCTGCTCCTGATTGAGTTTTTTCACCAAATGGAATACTAATATTGTACTTTGCCCTCGAGTCCCTTGCCTCGTGTCGTGCTAGACTCTGAACCTTTTTACTTGTGACTACTTACTTTAATCCTTGAGCAGTAATGAAAACTGCATCATCCTCTCTTATGGCTAATGAATGTGCAAGTAGTTTATTAATGGAATTCTCGCTTGTATGGATGGAAGTTCAGAAGCGAAAACCAACGATTTCGGTTTTGCGCGTGGCTTTGAATTTAAAGCAAATCGGGGGTGAAATCTTGGGCTGTTTACGTGGATGGAAAGGAATCCGAGGGAAGCTAAACTTTGTTGAGTGCGCGCGATTCGGGCACATGAAGAACTTCATGCATGCAGGCGAGTTTGACGAAAGTCGTGCTTGTGATAGAGCACGTTTCATTGCCAACTTCAAACGTCATTAAGATCTGAAAATAAAAACTCGGCTCATTGTTGTTCGAAACTATTGTTTTCTTTGTCTAATATTCAAACTTCCTGTTTCTTTTTGACGTACATTTCTTAGCTGTGTTTTTGAAAACTCTACACAGACAGATTAGATGTAAGAATTTCTGAAAACAAATGAAAATAGAAACTCGTAAAAATATATATTTGAAGGAAAATAGATAAGTTACCTTTACTTTTTTATTCCAGTAGAACTTTTTAATATAAAATATAAAATATTATTCTATCCCCTTTTATAATAAGTATATATAATAATTAAAGATAAAACTATGAAGTAAAATCAATTTTATAGCTAATTTGATCCATTATATTGCATTAATTTCAAAAACAGTTATCGAACTATAAACTATAAGTGTATTTTAGATGTTGTATGCAAAAGTAAATAGATAAAAATGCAAAGTGAACATTACGGACTATCATCATGCGATAAACGCTATATTTATGGCCTTTAAAACTGACAGACGAAATGCAGTTTCCGTTCTCGCATTTTGATTGGTTTTATTTCTTACTTTCATAACTGAGCCCATCAATGTTAAGCAGCATTAATGGCGAGTATGCTCCCACTTTTAGATTTATATTCATATAAAAGTTATTAAATGATTGCACATTGCATTGAAGTTTTTATTGCCATTAAAGATAAATATATATGTATATCATATACTAAATATAAGCTTCTATACCAAATATTTAAATTGTTATATAATATTTCATATAAGAAGGATACAATCATTTAGCACATTTTTAAATCGTATCAACATAAAAGTGTCTACAATACATTTCCATGTATATATAAAACGAATATAGTAAAAGAGTGTTAAAATCTCGAGGAGCGATCCCTCCGCACTTCATCATCACTTCGCGTACGATTTTCTTTGCGGCGCGCATTTCTCTCGGCGGCTCTCGCGATCATCGCGCTGAACGAAATTAAATGCTAATGGACGATAATGATCGCGCGAGCGAGGAATATAAGAGGCAGCCGCGCACAGCAGGGCTCTCCGCCGCGCGAGGCGCGAAACCTCGCGATAATGCATATAACGACGCGCGAATAAACCTTTTAGCGTATAATTCAACGCGCGCTTGACGTTGATGCTGCAGCTGTGCACCGCGTGCCGAGCGAGTGTGATATATTAGGTTGTAAGGTGGAAAGGGCGGGTCTCGATATATGTAGAGGAATCAAGTGGACTTCTAAAGGTTTTTTTATATGAAAGCTGGATATGATTTACAATTGTCAACTTTTATTTATTTATATCTGGAAAGACGTTTCTTTTTCATTAAAAAATACATACGATCGATGATAAACTATTCTATTTTGATATTGTTTTTTTTTTTGTATCAAGGTATTAGAAACTATCATTGTCATTCATTTGTCGTAAAAGAATTATTGTGCAGCTAGACGTATTTTATAACTATAATTTGCATAAACGGAAAAGGTTTTGGGTATGATCTCTAAATATAAAAACACGAAAAACTAAATTTTCCACCAAGTTTCCCCCATAAGAAACATAACAAACAGCTGTCGCATGAAAATATATCACGACTACCAAATTCGTAGGGACAAGTAAAACGAATATAGGCACGAGCCAAGAGCTTCTCTCGCTCTCTCTTCCTCTCTCATCTCTTACCCCCGTTCACCTCTGGGGGGAAAATAAAATCAGGAGAAACAAGACGTTAGCAATATGAAAATGGGTCGTTTAGCACTCGCGAGCCCCTTAATTATCATTTTCCCGAGGTGAAGGGTATGAGAAGGGATGGGAGCAGCTACGCTCTGGATAGCTGCCAGATGTAAACACAGAGAAAGAGAGGAGAAAGAGAGAGAGAGAGAGAGAGAGAGAGAGAGAGAGAGAGAGAGAGAGAGAGAGAGAGGAGCGTCTCTTCTTAACCGGTTTCGCACCGCGAACTTTGCCGGATGTGAATCATTTCTGTGACTGTCGTCGACCCTGTGTGCGCGTACATGCGCTAGAGTGGGCCTCGCATCTCGCTAATTCGCTAAAAACTCAAAATTCAATGCGACACACGCTGCAATTCATTTATACATTCGCTTTGC
The DNA here is from genome assembly GCA_900490025.1 of Megastigmus dorsalis. Classification (NCBI taxonomy): domain Eukaryota; kingdom Metazoa; phylum Arthropoda; class Insecta; order Hymenoptera; family Megastigmidae; genus Megastigmus; species Megastigmus dorsalis. The sequence continues at coordinate 36,792 of UELU01129042.1, forward strand.
AGCGAGTGAATCTGGAAATTTGGTTTAAGTTTTGGATATAGTGCGTTGTATACGCATATTGATTTGTTTGGTGAAATATTCATACATTTGAACTGTATTTATCACTAATAAAAAAATTGAAATAACATTTAACGTAATATTATGCAGTTTCAAAGGTTAAATAATAAATTTTGATGAAACATTAAACAATTAAGAAGAAACCATACTTTGAGTTTAACTTAACTGAAAAGACAAAAGTTGCATCGGTCATTAAAAAACAACTTTCATCGAAATTACTATACTCGCCAAGTGATTATTTTCATTATTTTGAAAAGAGCACCGTTAAAAATACCGCACTCTATATATACGTAAACAGCTCGTAATTATAAAATCTAGGACGTGATCAAATTTGTTAACGAAGTCAATTATTGTAACCCCCAATTATTGTCAATTATAAACATTTAAAAGAGATTTACAATAATTGTTAAAGAGAATTAAATTCAGCCTTTATCAATCGAAATACAATTGAGTGGCCTGAAGTGAATTATTCAAACGTTAAAAATGAAGTATCGCATACACGTGTAGCCACAAGCAAAATCGGAAATAAGCGTATTTCTCGCCCCGTGCGTATAACGTATTAACATATGTCCCAACTAGAGAATATATTAATATTGTAATTTCACGTCAGTTAGCTTGTCACACACTGCATTTATTAACTCCCGTTATTCTTTTTTTCTGCTTCCAGGTGAGTCCAGTTTTCATCTCGCGTTCGGTTCGCTACATTTCACAATCTGTATGTATGCACTTGCTCGCTGGCAACGTAAAAATTTTGTATTTCGAGGGTAAAAAGCTATTGCAGTATACCATATGCGGATTGAACTTTTTATTCATCAAAGGATATGGATTACATTATTTTGAAGTTGAAAGATGTGTTAATCTTTCTAATTACCAACGCTCACTCTTTGAACTAAGTGTAAATGAAATACAAAGAAATTGTAGGTTAGTTTGAGGTTATGTACATCGAACTAAATAATGTTAGCAAAAAGTGTGAAATAATTTAGCTAAAGTATAACAGTGCACCTTGACCAGCTCACGTATATTGGTTGATTCAAGAAAATATTCTTAGCAATGCCCGGAAGCGCATCAAGCGAATTTCCCCCCCCTGGAACCGCGATCGAAGCGTAAACCTCGGCCATTATCCTAGAGCCTCTGCGTGTATATGCACTTTGCGTATATTTAAACTACTGTTGCTACTGCTGTTGCTTTGTCGTTCACACGCGGAACTTGGGCTCGGGGTGTTCTGTTCGCCGTGGCGGGTGGACTCCCTTTGGCTGGCCGGAAGCCCAGAGAGAAGTTGGCGCGGGATATGTTCCGTTACCGCCTGAAACTTTGGGGGATTATTTGTTTCGCGTTGTATTAACGCGCTATACGGCTGTTCTGTATTTTACGCCGGAGGTACAATTGTATATTGTATAGATGGCCTTGGGAAGGCGAGCGGAGAGGCCAGTGTAAGCGTTAATTTCAGTTGGATGTTGAGGAAGGTTATAGGCGCGGTGGGGGTCGGGGTTACGGTTCTTACTTTTTGATTAGCCTGAGTGACCAATGAATGTTTATTCTTTTTGTATTCGGTCAGAGCTTTAGACAATCGCGATTGAACGATAGCGAAAATTCAGATAACGTGATAATTAAGATATTGCAAGGTGACTGTATCCGGAGCTACGGTGAATTAAAGTATAATTACAACATAAATACCAGTGTGTAATCTTTAATTTATTTTATCACAGCTAATGTGGTTTATAAATGTAGATAGCGGAGTGAGTAATATAGGTTTCTAACGATATTGAATTATGCAAAATTATTAATAAGAAATCAGAAGGAATCAATAATTTAAAAGCATTCAAAAATTTTATAATATCGATGACGAATCGTTAATTCTTATGAGAAAGATTACGAAGCACTAGCTGAAATCTCGAGAAAAAAAAACTGCGGCCACGAACATAGCGGAAGTATTCGAGTGACAGCTGTCTACCGTTTTTAGTTTTCTCCTCCCCCTTTCTCTCTCTCTCTCTCCAGTCTCGCCGTCTAATTCCGTGTCGCGAAGTGGCGCGGGGCAAAATTATTTTCGCGAGTGAAATTGCGCGCGGGATAACGACTTCTTAATATCTTTACGACTTGGATTAGAGTGTTTAATTGGTCTTTGCGTAACACTCGCCCTGAGAGGTATAATGAATCTGCAAATACGAGAAAATAAAAAAATAATGGGTCGGAACTATTATGACGTCGTGAATTTCTCCCGAAGTGTATAGTTTCAAAATTCTAGATTTTTAATGAGGAATAAAAGAAAATTTTTTAGTGGTTGGTGGGTGGCTTAAAAACTTTGATGTGGAACGAAGTTTGCGTGATAAAATGGCTCATTATGTCGCGAATATTTATAATGCTTAAAAAGTCTCGTTTTATAGCTGGTAGTAAAAAGTTTATTGAATACATTTTGAATTTGAAATAAGAATTACCTATACAAACTTTTAGTTTTATAAGTTTTTTTAGACTAATTTAATCTAATAGGATTAATTCATTTCAATTTCATTAAGTCTATAAAAATTCTTTCGTCCAATTATTTATTTTGGAAAAATGTAAAAAACATTTTTCCAATACAAATTTTTTGCATTAATTCAAAACGAAGATGCAAGTTAAAGTATTTCTTTCGCTATCCAACCACGCAGATATAATATAGTCATGTAACAACTAAAACCAGCAGAATGTATACACGTCATCGCGCGCCTTTGCTCAATGCGAACGATTTCAAATCAAGCGAAATCGCGTCGGTTTTACAATAGCTCCCGTTCAAGCACCTTGCGATTGTCCCCCGTAGTTGATATTTTGCAATCGATTTATACATAGGCGGCAAAGAACAGACCTCTTTCGCGCTGAGTCATTAACTTTTATACTTTTTTCCATTATTCGGTTGTTCTTTGAAAAAAAACTTACCGGCAAAATCGATACGGACGTATATTTGCGCGCTTCGAGAATTTTTAATTTTATTTTTTCAGTTTACTGCAGTATAAAGTAAAAGTTTTAATTTAATTTTATAGTTTTCTTTTATTAAATCAACTTTTTGTTATTTTTATTGTATATTTATATTTGAAAATGGGATAAATGTTTTTGCCACTATTATATTTCCTCAGAGGAAAGTTTCCTCCATGAAAAAAAATTTATGTTACCTCAAATTTATTTATTAACCAGATAATATTACATAATTATACATAGTGTACATTGTAACCCCACAGACGAAAATATATTTCCTGTTCGCAGGTCTGGTAATTATTATTAATAATGCTTAAAAACATTTATTAACATCATTGGAACTCAAATTGACTATTTTTTTTTTGAGAAAATTGTTTTTCTTGTCTGTGTGAGTGTATTCTTCTGTATATGAGACCGTGTGGACCGATTTAAAAAAATTATTTTATCCTTTTTTTGTAAGATGGCGACTAAAATATAATTTTTATGATTTATCTATTTTCTTTTGTTTTATTTCAGAAGATAACTATTTAGTATTTAGTTTTTTAGTTTCTTTTTTGCATTGAAAGCTTAACATTCTTTTGTTATTTTACAAAAACTAATTTTTTATTATTAGTTTTGTTTACCTTTAATAATTTTTAAATTTTAATAATACTTGATATCTGAAAATTTATTATAATTTCTTGCAGAATTTTTAAGTTATTTTTAAATATATTTTATTATTTTATTTATTTATAAATCATATATTACGTAATATATGTATATTGAAACAAATAATTAAGATTGAGTAAACTAAGTGCGAATGAATTGGTAGCGGTTTTTTTTATTATCAACTCTAATTATCATTGATATATATTTTGTTCCGTTCTATATTTTCATTCGTCCTTACTTTACTGTACTAATAAATCGATAATAAGTGATCGAGCGCAAAGCCAATCTTCTCGCGCATTGAAAAAGCAAAACAGTCGATCAGTCTAACAATCATTTTCACTCCCACGTAAAAAATCCCCAGCTCTCAAACAAAACAGCGAAAAAGAGAAGAGAGTGTATATGTAGGAGTAGCAGCAGTTCGAACTTGCTTTCATTCATCAGTCGCCGCTGCAATTATACGCATTTTCCGTCGGCCGGTGACTCGCGCGTTTCATTATCTCTGCATGTGTATATATACAACGCCGAGGGGCAATAATGATTTCCCCCCGTGGGCACCGGGAATGACTGTATTCCTCGTTTGTTTACGGCGCGCGGATGTGTCGCGCCAGTTTACAGCGGGGATTGGTTGAATGGCCGGCTGCCAATCGCTCCATACGCGTGTCTGACTTATGTTGGAGCGACGCCCTGCTATTAATGAACGGCAAGAGCCTCTCTCTCTCTCTCTTTCTCTCTCGCTTTTGGTCATTAGCGTATAGCTTGCAATGCGAGATGTTGTTGATTTCAAGGGGTTCGAGGACTTGTAGAATAAGTATTACACGCGGTGATTAGAACCTGTTTTTTATTCTTGGAGTTATCGTCACCAGGCGAAAATCAATTTTATTGGGTGGAAAACTCAACTCCTTGGTGTGACTTTGCTTCATCTGAATATTTAATGCGAGCATGATGAACTTTGCGCTTCTTTAAATAACACGAGAGATTTTGAATATTATCAGACGAAAAAGAATCTAATAAACATCAAGAAATTTCCAAAATTTCCAAAAAATAAATTTAATTTTGAACTAACATGTTAAAAGACTTATTTTTTTTGTCATATAAACATCTTTATAATTTTTCAAAAATTTATGTAAAATAAAATAGAATAGTGCAGGGTTTATTTTTCATGTATTTCTGTTAGAAACAATTGGCATTTACTAATGCACTATTTTGCTTATTTAGAAAGATAAATAAGTTGTAAAAAAAAAATTAAAATATTAGTTATAAACTATTTTAAAAGCTGTCTTTTCATACATATCGAAACCCAAATGAAATCGTCGATCGGCTGTCTGTTTTCAAAAACGGGAAAATATTCTTCATAAAAGAAAAAAACTAATTAGTTACATAGAAGCTCATAGTGAATGGATTCACCATCCACATTTTTTGCTACATCGGAAATCAATCGCAACCCAATCACCGGAAAAAAATAATTCGAAAAAAGAACAAAGAAAGTAGACACATCAATCGTTCGTTACAGGCCGCTATGTACTACCCAGCTCTCGAGTTTCAATGGAAATTGCCAACAAAGCAGCTCCAAATGTAATAAGAAACACCGCGCGCGCACGTGTCAATTTCCGTCTCGCCGAGGGTGCAATATTTGCGCGAAAATACACACACACACACACAGAAACATGGCGCATCCGGCACAATAGAGAGAAAGTTTACGGGAATTCTCTCCCTCTCTCTCTCTCTCTCTCTCTCTCTCGCATCGAAGGTGTGTGCTTATACGACAATGGAGCGCATTGCTGCGTCGTACGATCGCATTGTTACAATTGATGTAAGCGAAGATGTAATTGCCGATCGGCGCTAAGCTCGACGACGGATTATAGCAGAGGAGAAAGGGAAACGACGATGACGACGACGACGGCGATTCGCTATTGTTACAGGGGACGCTCTCGAGTCGCGATTATGTAGACCCGAATAATTGTTCCAAGCGATGTAGATATCCCCGTGATGCTTTAGAATCGTTTTGATTTGCGCGGGGAAGCTCCTTTAGAAACCAAAAAAAGATGGTTTTTTTAAGAATTTTTTTTGAGGAGACAAAAATATTTATTATTCCCTGAATTTTAATAACATTTTTACACACTATTAAAAAACCTTAAATGATTTTTTATTTAAAAAAAACAAACAAATTGCGGTGCTATGCGTCGCCGTAGTTCGCAATGTGACGAGCGACTTTGCAATTGGCGTAATTTCTCCAATTTTTTTGGGTGATTTGAAACAAAAAATAGAAACAGTTTTCGATTAGTAGCATAATTTCGCTCTATGCTTACCTACAAATGCATAAAAAATTACAAAATTGTAAATTCGACATATTTAAAAAAAAAGTACAATTTTTCACCGTTTTTTTTTATATTTTGTTTAAAAAATTACTTTTTTAATAATAAAAGTTTAAATCTTTAGTAATAAATAAAAAACAATACTGTAAAGTAGCTTTGTGGAAAGTTTGAGCAAGTTCTGTCCTTTAGTTTTTAAATGAGAAGTTACGCCATTTCAAAAAATGTAGTTTTTAGAAAAACGCGTATAAGGTTTTTACACACGGGAGGTGCGCTCTAAAATGAGTCACGTTCACAGGCTGTAGCTCTCATAAGACTTTGAATTTCACTTTGAAACTTTTGCACGATATTCTTGAAGGGATAAACTAATTTTTTATGCAAAAAAAATTGACTTTTTGAAAATTGTAAAGGAGTTTCCCCCCTTACGCAATCGACTGATATTTTCGAGTATTATTGCGCGTGATTGGTTCTGTCTTTTGATGGTTGATTTTGAAATGGAGTAATTGGCATGTTATTCGTTTAAAAATCTTCTTTAAGACTGCTGAACTATTAACATCATCTATATGTATTCATAGGATAAAAGCCTTTCATATATTGAATTAGTATTAATGATAATTGGGCCTATTTTTGCGCCCTGAAGTCTATTATAGGCGAATGACCTTTGCATCTCTTTTGATATATAAGAAACTTATAGATTTTCAAGCCGAAGCTTAATATTTCTTTTTCTTAAGGGGGTGTCAAAGTCCTACAGTTACCACTCAAACTGTTTTACCGATCGGATATGAATAATTAG